>JAAALK010000080.1:13098906-13188979 GCA_019279435.1 Zizania palustris
CGAAGAATTCCTCGGACTGCAAATTCCTCCACTGATGGCCAACTGGCCTATCATCTTCGAAGATGATTCTGAAGGCGGTCTCCGCAAGATCAACTTAACTTCGAGCCCTGCAGGTAACTTCGAAACCAACATGCATTGTACATATTTACTTCGAAGAAAAACTAACTTAAATTATTTTTAGCTTCTTCAGCCCCTATTACTTCAGAGCAAATTGTAAGGGCTTCGGAGAAGATTCTGGGTGCCCCAACTCCGACTGAAAAAGAATGGCGAATTAAATTGGTCGGGAGTTGGGAAAGGTTTAACAGAGTATGGGGAATGCTGAAACTCACTCCTCCCCCTCTGATGGATTGGGTGCCTTCGGAGAAGGGCCCCAGAAGAGGAAAGCCGAAGCTGGGACTTCGAGTTCAGCAAAAACTCCGGTGAAGAAGGTGGCTCGGAAGCCAAAAAACCTAGCACCTTCGGATCCTACTCCTTCGAGCCCGAGGGCTTCGGTTTCCGACTCCCAAGAAGAAACAGGGAGATTGCTTGTGCATCTGATGGAAGAGAATGAAACTCAAAGGACTGCACAAGCCGAAGTACCTGCGAACGTACCGGAGTCCGGAGATAATGTTGATCAACCAAGGACTTCGATAGTTCAAGAAGATGTAACTCAGGACGGAGTTCCTGTGAATGAAAGTGGGGTCGAAGTCACTATGGCTTCGATTTTCGAAGAAGCAACGAGGACTGCCCAGGACGATGCTCCTGCAGTCCAAGATTTAACGGCTGATTCGGATGAAGAATTAGCCTTCGATCCACCGAACAGTCCGACGATGACTCCTCTGCAAAATGTCGAAGGTAGACTTCGAATAACCTTTTGTATTTATTTGAGTATTTATACTATGTATAATACTTTTCATTATTTATAGAGTCCACTCCTATGGAAGGAGTCCGTCAAGAGGAAATAATTCCTGGACCTTCGACGACTTCGGAGCCAGCCCCGAGAGTTACTCAAAAGGGACCTGGAAGAGGCAAAAGACAAATAGAGCCCCTACCTGCTATAAGCTCCGAATCAACTCCGTCTGATTCAACAGACGAGAGCCAATCTTCCAGGGAGGGTCAAACTCCAGTGGCTCCGAAGACCATAGGCCAAAGCTCCGGTCCTTCGTTGAACGAAGATGACCAAGAGGCAATAAGCATGCTCCCCTTGTTGGCTCCTTTCTTAGGGCAAACAACTGGTCTTCGGACTTTGCTCGAACCTTTGGATCGAGCTAGCCGTGACATAGGGGAGACCAAATTAGTGGCCATCCTGAGCAAGGCTGACAGGACGGAGCTTAATGCCGTTACTGAACGTACAGCCTACCAGGTACGAAGTAACTGCGAAATATTATAGAATTCATCTTCGAATAAATATTTACTTTAGTTTTTTATTTTGACAGCAAACTGTCTTGGCCCGAGCTGCAAGTCTATGCAATGACGAAGAAATCGCTCGGCTTCGGGAAGAAAATAGTGCTCTTCAAAGGAATTTTAACATCTCCGAAAGTCGAGTGGCTCAAATGGACAATATAATATCAACAGAGCGAAGGGCTAGGCAAAGCCTGGAGGCTGCGAAGAAAGAGCTCGAAGCAGAGAGGATTGTGCTTCGAGCAGAGGTTGAAAAACTGCGGGCGGAGCATGCTACTGTAGGGTCTAAGCTCGTCGACTCGAAGAGGAAGCTAGCCAACTGTTAACCCAAAGAACACTTTGACCACTGAGAATGCTAGGCTTTCTGGGGTTTTGGACGAAGTCACTTCGACGAAGGATGCGCTGAACGAAGATAAGTTGAAGTCTGAGAAGGTGGCTGCGGATGTTATGAATCAGTTGTTAGATGTCCTGGAGTACTTCGGTACTACCGGAACTCTCCCTTCTGACGATAACATCAGCCTTCTACGCCGGTTGAAAAGGATCCAAGGGGTGGCGAAGCAGATGAAGATGGCGGGCATTAGATACGGAGAACTCTCCGGACAAGTGTCTGCTGTTGGTCTACTTCGCTATTACGAAGATCTGGGCCGATCAATAACTCTGGACGCAGGAGGGGGTCCAATCACCTTCGACGACGAGCGACTTCTAAAACCTTCCGAAGGTGTGGCTGCTGCCTGGCGAGCCTTCCAAACCTCTTGGAGAGCCGAAGGTCGTTCTGCGATCAAGGCTTGGATTGACGAAGGCCAACGCCAGAAGCACGCTCGGACTCAAGCTTCGAGCAGTCAACCTCCTTCGAACCCGCAGGTTTAGGAATATTTTAGGATTTCTAACCATGTAAAGCTTTATGCTTGTAAACATTTATCAATGAAAGTCTTATTTGTCATATTTTTTAGGCTTTGCCTCTTATGGAAGATATCGAGGTGTTAGAGCTTACCAACGAACTTCGCTCGTTATGGAACACCTTCGAACTTCTAAAGAGTTATAAGCGTCCTCGATTTCTTATTCCTCGAGATGACTCCGGCGTAATTGCGCCCGAAGTAATCAAAGACGTATTGTCTTATATTAAAGAGGAAGATAAAGAAGTTGACACAAACACCTCGTCTTCTGAAGACACTAATTGGTCTGAAGACGAAGGTGAAGCTCGAAATAAAAGATCTGAAGATCTTAGAAGCTGGGAAAGAAGCCCCGAGCGACTTCGAACTTGGGCCGAGCTTCAACAAGAGCAGAAGGATTTTAGAGCTTCGAAGGGGAGGAAGAGAGTTAAACGTAAAGTTCTTAGAACTTCTGATGTTGGAACTAGTCGTTCCACCCCTAGCTCTCGAGACCGAAGAGGTCTCCGATTCCTTCTTGGTATAGATACCAATTTTTCATAGTGTAATTTGTAAACACATTTATTTCAATAATGAATGCCGATTAAAATTGTCTCCATATTTACTAGCCCCTCTTTGTGGATAAGCAACTTCAAAATGTATTCAAAGATGGTTATGCGCAAAGGAAAAACTTCGGAGTACAATTTTTTGGGGGTTCGGAGCCCCTCTGTCATTTAAAGATCTTTTGAAATCTTATGAAATGTCTTCGACTTTTGCAGTCGGAAGAATGGTAGCTTAGTACCTTTGTTTTATGAAAGAAATCACTTGAGATAACTTTCAGGACACTTTAGTGTCTTAAAAAAATTGTCACTTTGGACTATGTTAACACACATTCGAAGCTCATGGCTCAAATGCTGTTTTGCTTTAGCCACCTTCGGCTTGTCTTTGCGATTTCTGACGAACCAATGGTTCGGAGTTTGCAATGGTCTCTTTGGACTCTTTTTACGGATGTCTATCAGCCAATGGCTTGGACTCCGTATAATTTAGCCACCTTCAGCTTGCAGAAGTCTACCAGCCAATGGCTTGGACTTCGCAGATTTTGGCCACCTTCGGCTCTTTTTACGGATGTCTGCAAGCTGCAGCTTGGACTCCGTAGATTTTGGCCACCTTCGGCTCTTTTACGGAAGTCTACCAGCCAATGGCTTGGACTCCGTAGAATGTGGTTTTGGGCTCTTTTACGGATGCCTACAAGCCGTTGGCCTGGGCTCCGGATTATGTCAGCCACCACGTCGGAGGCTTCGAACTTTATGGGTTCGAAGTCCGAAAATACAACCCAGCTTAATGACACTTCCCTCTCGGTCGACCCCGTGGTTCCAGTGCGTCCACTCGGAAGCTGGAAGTCTATGAGGGGAAGGCAACTATCAGGGTCATATGCTTTATTAATTTAGAGGTGATTACAAGCGAATTACAAGGAGCCCTTATGCGAAGTATCGCTTTAGGTGCTCCGCATGCCAAGTATGTGCTAACTCTTCACCTTCTAAATTAGCTAATTTAAATGAACCAGGGCGCCCCGAGCAGACAATTAGATATGGACCTTCCCATTTATTGCCTAACTTCCCTGGTGCTAGAATGCTTCATAGAACAAGATGACCCGGCCTTAACTCACTGAGCTTAACCTTCGGGTCATACCAAGTCTTCGTCTGCTGATGATACTTTGATAAATTAGCTACAGCCCGAAGTCTTGTTTCTTCTGACAAATCTAACGAAGCTTGTCTTTCTTCTTCAATATCCGGTTCGGTGCTGCGAAATGATCCCCCTTTGAGCTCCGTTGGAGTCATAGCTTCATCTCCGAATAGTAGTCTGAACAGAGTAAAACCTGTGGACCTTGTTTGCGTAGTCCGAATGGACCATAGAATCTTCGGAAGCTCTTCGGTCCACAGTCCCTTTGCTAATCCTACTATTCTTCGATTTAGCCCTGATAAAATATTTCCGTTGGCTCGCTCTACGGCTCCATTTGACTGAGGATGCCTCACTGCAGCAAAACAAAGCTGAATGCCTAGATCTTCGCAAAACTTCCTGAAGGGTTCTGCGTCGAACTGCGTTCCATTATCAACTGTGAGGTATCTAGGGACTCCGAACCGGCAAATAATGTTCTTCCAGAAGAATTTCTGTACATTGTTCGAAGTGATAGCTGTTAAGGGTTCTGCTTCCACCCACTTAGAAAAATATTCAATAGCTACCACTGCGAACTTCAAATTTCCCTTTGCTAACGGAAAGGGACCAATTAGATCCATACCCCATCTGGCCATGGGCCATATCGGAGAAATGACTTGAAGAGCTGTTGGTGGGCGATGACTCCGTCGACCCATCCACTGGCATCCTTGACAAGTGCGGACCAAGCTCTCCGCATCAGCTGTTATTGTGGGCCAATAAAGCCCCTGGCGAAGTGTTTTTCCTGCCAGAGCTCTAGGGGCTAAATGGCTTCCACAAAGGCCTTCGTGAATTTCTCGAAGAATTTCTTGGCCTTCGGCTTGAGATATACATCGGAGTAGAGGGGAACATACTCCGGCCTTGTATAATATACCGTTGATTAACTGATAGTTTCTTGCTCTGAGCTTTAATCTTGACAACTGGGGCTCTTCGGGCAAATTTGTTCCTCCTTGCAAGAGTTCTATGATCGAATCTTCCCAATCTGCACTGGGAATGCAAAGAATCTCCGCAGAAGCAATTTGTGGCACCGAAGGTATATTGAGCTCCTCATAGAAAGCTTCTTCGGGCACATCCACAGCTCCGGCTGCAGCCTTCGCTAAAATGTTCGCTTGCACATTTTCAGCTCTTGGTATACTCCGAATGGAAATACCCTTGAAATGTGCTTCGATCTTGCGAATTTCTTCTAAATACTTGGCAAGCTGTGGATGCCGAACTTGAAAACTTTTGTCTACGTGCCCTGCTACTATCTGAGAATCTGTCTTTATAATTATTCTTGTAGCCCCTAGAGCACGTGCTTTCCGGAGTCCCAATAAAATTCCTTCGTACTCCGCTATATTATTGGTAGACTTAAAGTTGAGTCTTGCGGAGTACGTTGCTCTTTGCCCTGGCGGTGAAATCAATACTGCCCCAATGCCTGCTCCGGATGCTTGGAAAGCCCCATCGGAGTAAACAGTCCAAACTCCGTCACTTGATTTCTCCGGAGTCAAATTCGCAGGTGGAGTCCACTCTGCTACGAAGTCTGCTAGGACTTGGGATTTGATAGCTGTCCTTGCCAAGAAAGATATGCCGAAGGGTGCTAGCTCGACTGCCCACTTTCCAATCCTTCCAGTGGAATCTTTGCTTCGGAGTATATCTCCTAAGGGATACGAAGTTGGTACAATTACATTGTGAGCCAAAAAATAATGCCTTAGCTTCCTCGAAGCCATTATCAGAGCATAAACGAACTTCTCAAGTTCGGAGTATCTTGTCTTCGCTCCTGACAATGCTTCGGATACAAAATAGACAGGATTTTGGACCAACTTCCCATTGGAATCCACTTCTCTGACAAGGACTGCGCTAACAGCTGAACCTGTAGCTGCAAGGTACAGGAGTAGGGTTTCGTCCGCAGTAGGCACCGTGAGTGTAGCAAGATTACTGAGATAATCTTTAATATCTTCGAAGCTTTTCTGACACTCCGATGTCCATGCAAAATCTTTGGACCCTTTCAAAGCTTTGAATATTGGCAAACTCCTTTCCGCAAACCTTGATAAAAACCTGCTAAGTGCTGCCAGACGCCCAGTCAGCTTTTGCACTTGCTTTAAATTCTCCGGAGGAGCCATCTTCTGCAGCGCAGTTATTTGAGTAGGGCTAGCTTCAATTCCCCTGCTTGAAACTAAATACCCTAACAACTTTCCAGCCTTAGCTCCGAATATACATTTTTCGGGGTTAAGACGGATCCCACATGCCCGAAGGCTATTGAATGTTTCTGCTAAGTCTAGGCTATGTTGGTGCTTTAAAGCACTCTTTATTACAATATCATCCATATAGGCCTCCACATTGCGACCTAGTTGATGACCTAGAGCCTTAGCAACTAATCTTGAAAAAGTAGCCCCGGCGTTTCTTAGGCCGAAGGGCATTCTTACATAGCAGAAGACTCCCGAAGGAGTTACGAAGCTTGTCTTGATTTCATCTTCGCGCTTCAACCATATTTGATGATAACCAGAATACGCGTCGAGGAAGCTTAGTAACTCCGAACCTGCAGTGGAGTCAACCAGTTGATCAATTCGGGGCATGGGGTAGGGGTCACGTGGGCATGCTTTATTCAAAGATGTGAAATCAATGCACATGCGCCACTTCCCGGAAGACTTCTTCCTGACGAAGACTGGGTTGGCTAACCATTCTGTGTGAGCCACTTCTCTGATAATCCCAGCCTTCAACAGTTTTTCAACTTCGTCCTTAGCTAGAGCAGCTCTCTCTGCGGACATCTTCCGGAGTCCTTGTCGAACAGGCCGGGCCTTCGGGTTTACAAGTAAACTGTGTTCAATGATATCCCGATCGACTCCGGTGATATCTTCATCAGACCAAGCGAAGACATCCAAATTTTCTTCCACCACCTTTTCCAAGGAGATTGCAACTTCAGGAGGTAAATCTTTACCAAATTGAAAAGTGTACTCTTTACCATCTTTAACAATGACCTTCGTTGCAACCTCTCCTTCGGGACTTGGTCTTGGAAAAGACTTCTTCGAGGCTTCGGAGGAGGCTGAAAAAATTTCTTCATTATCCTGCACACTGTTTACTTGCCTCGAATCAAGAGGGGGACCATGACCATATTCCGCCCTCCTAGCAATGGCTTGATCTCCGAAGATTGTTAGGACTCCTGCTTGTGTGGGCATCTTCATGCACAAGTAGTTGTGATGCGCCACAGCTCCGAACTGATTCAACATGCCCCGTCCGAAGATGACATTATAAGCATATGGGGCATCTACCACATCAAAGATAACTTCTTCAGTTCGAGCTAATAAACCTTCTCCGAAGGTAACTTCCAGGCCTATCTGGCCAAGTGCATCAAGCGGAGGTCCTGCGAAGCCTTGCAGAGGACGAGCCGCTGGGAGGAGATGCTTCCTGGAAATGCATAACTGATCGAAGGCTTGCACAAAAATGATATCTGCCGAACTATCTCCGTCAATTAGCACCCTTCGGACTTCAGTTCCTGCAATATCAGCAGTGATAACCAATGGATCTGCGTGCGGGAACTTAATACCAGCTGCATCCTCCGCATAGAAAGATATTGGAACATGAGACCACTCTGGCATTGCAGCTGCAGATGACGAAGTCCCAATATGACCTACTTCCCGAACGTACTCTCTTCGCTGTCTCTTGGACATGCTTTCGAGGGTACCTCCTCCAGAGATAGGGAGAACTACTCTCTTTCCTCTATCTTGCCCTTCCTCTTGCTTCGGAGGTGGCATAACATTGGCCACCGGAGGGTGCCTTGCAGCCTCAAAATTTTCTATCCGCGCCACAGCCTGAACCGGGTCTGGGCGCGCTGCTGCTGGACTTCGGTCGGTACTGCCTCGACCCGAAGTTCTTTCCAAGTACTCTCCCCTTAGGGTAAGGATAGCCTTGCAAGTGTCAGTTGCATGGCTTCGATTTTCTCCATGAATACAGCAAAAAAGGGTCTGGCCCTTGCCAGCCGTTTTCCCTGGCGGCCTCCAGCCGCTGGACTTGTTCCCCGCAGACTGTGGAGCTCTTGGTGCAAACTTCGGTGGGGGTGCAATATTCAAGACTTCAGAGCGAGGGTGCTTTTGCCCTCTTCTCCGATCATGTTGCACTTCGAAGACTGGTTCCTGCGGCTGTGCCGAAGTCTTCACTTCTGCTTTAACTTCTTGCAATACTGTCGAAGTAGCAGCAGTCCTCCGAAGCCAACCCTCTTCTGACCTCGCATACTCCTCGAAATATGACATCAACTGTGACACTGAGGAGATGCTCTTCCGATGCAGTTTATCCAGAAGGCCTTGATGACTGACGCCTTCCCGAGCCGCATCAACTACTGAGGATGTGGACAGCCCCCGAATTTGCGACTTCGTATGAGCGAAGCGCTTGAAGTACTGCCTCAATGTTTCTCCGGGGAGCTGTTTCACTTGGAAAAGGCTTCCTGTTGACATAGGAGGCACGAAGGTGCCCTGAAAGTTACTTATAAACTTCCTCTTCAACTGTGACCACGAATTGATTGATCCTGGCTTTAAAGACCAGAACCATCTCAACGCCACTCCTTGAAGAGCTAACGGGAAGCACTTCGCCATAGTGTCTCTGACTCCGCCACTAGCCTCAATTGCTAGGGCATAAGAACGCGCGAACTCTCCGGGGTCTTCGTCTCCGGCATACTTGCAGAGCTTCGAAGTTTTAAACTTTGGATCAAAGCGAACCTTCTGCAGCTCAGGATGCAACGAAGATTCATTGTCGTAGGAGGCGTTCTCTGGGGCTTCAGGATAACCAAGATCGTCGTCTTTGGGCACTTCGGGGATAGCTGGGGTGGCTTGAGAGCGAAGCCTGTTCGCAGCTTCTTGTCGCCACCTTGCTACCTCAGCTTGAAGGTTGGCCATTTGAGTGGCCATGTCTCCAAGGCTATCTTCATCTCCTCCGGAAGGACCTTCCGGGTCTTGAGAACTGGTAGGATCAGTTCGAATCGGAATGGAGGGTGGAGAAGGGACTCCGGGCGGTCGGAGTATTGAAGGGGTTGGCGGAGAGGTTTCGTATCCTCGAGGGATAGAAGCCCCTTCCGGAGTTTGAGGTGGAGGGAGAGTCGAAGACCCTCCGACTTCAACTGTGTCGAAGGGTATCTCTCCGGAGATCCGAGAGGACCTCCGAGTGGGATTGCGAGGTGCGCTCCGCTTAGGAGGCATGATGTAAGAAGTTGGTAGAGAACGAAGTTTTTCGGACTAGGTTCCCCACGGACGGCGCCAACTGTTGGCGTAAAAGATTACGCTAACAGGTTTCTGTAGAAAAAAACTAACAAACGAAGTGTTTGTGAAGCAAACTGTTCTAAGCCTCCGAAAGGATAATAACTTAGAATAGTTCGAAAGTGTGTATTGAATAGCTTGTATTCGGTCCCTATTACAGGGTGAAATGGGGGGTATTTATAGGCCCAAATATTAAGGAAAAGACCTATTTACCCCTCTATTACAACCGACATAGTGGAAACTATTCGGTTCCTTAATAGGGCTAAAATGGTAAAAGACTAATCTAATAAGATAGAAGATAATCCTTCCATCTTAGCTGGCAGAAAAGATCTTGGAGGGCATTAGTTCGAAGATGTACTTCGAACCTATGCCTATCTTCGTGCTTCTAACCGGATTTCGGGCATCTTCGAAGATGATCTTCGGAGGACCTTCGAACCTTCTGACTGCCTTTATGCTGCTTTGGCAATAACCCCGAAGATGAGATATTTTCCCCCAACAGGGACGATGAACATTCCCCGATAGCAGATAGAATATAAAGTTGAATTAAAGATAACCTATCGGTTTGTACTCTGACAAAATATAAATTTTATGCTACGACAGATTCTTCGCCCGAAGGAGGAGAAGAGCGGCCACCAGCTGCAGCTGAAGCTGCAGCGGAAGACGACGAAGAAGAAGAAGGTAGCGCCCGGAAGTGGGAGCCTGAGCTGATGTCAAGAAGCCCCAGCTCGCCGATGACGACGTAGCCGCCGCCGCCGGCGGCGCAACCAGCAGCGTGTAGCAAATTAGACGACGTTCATCCACTACACATTTCACTGTAGTTGCCCTGTGATAATTTTTTTGTATGTAAAAAAAATTTGAAGGCTAAGATTAATTAGATCTGTGGCAGTAAATGGATTGATCGATGCCAATAGATGCACACAATTGATGCGTGTTTGGGATGCTAAGCAAGACGAGGGCCTTTTTATAACAATCTAACTTATTTTTATAAACCAAAATAAATATATCAGTTTATTATGCTACTTTATTATAATTTGAAGTATAGATTATAACAATTCAATTTATTTTTTTCTATAAACTGGATTGTTATAATTTCAAACTGAAACAAACGTGTCGTGCCATGATTTATAGATGAGAGTGTTCTTACTTTTTTTTTCTTTTTATTTTGAAACCAAAGCTTCCTTACTTTTGAGACTGACTAGATTAATTTGATAAATTATATGTTAGTGTTGTGTTTATATAATAAACCTATCCATCTCAAAAGGCTTCAAGCATAACTTATATTTTTGTATATTTACACAAAAATTTTAATAAGACGAATTGTCAAATATTGAGATAAAAATCAATGGCGTCATTTAAAAATGAATGGAGGGAGTACAAATTTAAACAATGCCAAATTGCAAACTATATTCTAATGTTTTCCTTAATTGGGCACAAAGTTATACCTGCTAAAGTGGAATAATTCCAAAAGCAACAACCTAATAATAGAATAAAGGATAATTCGTTGTATGATCCGACCAGTCAAGACAGAAAACCCTTTAGATTTGTTCCTTTTCTACCAACTAGTCTATCACTCTATTTTATGATCTATTTGGGGAGTTGATGATTGTTAGATTAATTAGTCCAGATATCTTGACTGATTAGAGTAGCCAACTATTTTAATTACAACTAGTCTACTTAGCTAGTCTATTTAAAAGTAGCTAGTCAATACTCTTAGATTGTGTTAAAATTAAAATGTCCAAAACATCCACGGAGTAAACTGATGTTATAATTAGTTCATATATATGTTGTTCAATTTTTAACAGTTTGCAAGATTATTTTATAGTGTAAATATATATATTAAAATTTTGCTAGTAGTAAATTCAAAAAATCATTAGTGATATGGTGGATTATTTTTACTAACCTTTGATAGCATGATGTTAAGATAATCTCATAAAATTTAAAGAAACTAGGATGTGTGGCTTTTCAAAGTATAATAACGAGAAGTAATCACATTTGAAGATTTTCAAATTTTAATATTTTTTTGTGAATTTCAAATATAATAACCAGGTTCCTCGAGAACCTAAGCCTAAAGATACTCCCACCACCATCCTCGCCTCTAGCTCCGACCAACATGGAAAGTCTGCACCGACATCCCCACCCTTCCTTTTAAGTTGTGGAGGCGGTGTCGATGTGATTTGCCTGTTACATCGCATTCGTGGTGTGGAGATTGGGGACTGGGACCTGAGACGTCCTATTTTTTGATCATCGAATAGGTTCTCATAAAAAATTTAACTATTTGTTACTAATGGCACATGTTCAATTGGCATTGTATTCATTGCAATTAACCATTTTCCAAAAAACTATTTTACACCTCAGCGTCTATGCTAGGCCTTTGTCGGCACCCCCTCCCAACAAGCTAGAGCCAAAGCAGATGTGCATATAAAGTGTGAATTTTGTTCAGATGCATCCCCTCTACAGGCAGTGCATGAATAGTCACTTTGTGCTCACCACGCAGCACACCAACCCATAATATAACACACCTCCCTTGTCCTCCCTACCTAACCAAGCGAGGTGGGACTAAATTGTAGCAAATGACTTTCTCCACTCTCCCGTGACCCATCTCTTAATACTTTGGATTATTTATCATTATCTCCAAATGCTTATTCTCAAATAACATTCTCACTTCACTGACTTTACTTTTTTGCTAGTTAAATCATGTGTATTTTGCTTCTATGCCATTTTTGTCGATAAGCAAGCTAAATTATTTATTATTTAGTTGCGCAACATAATAAAAGCGAAAAAATGACCAAGCTACACCTATAACTTAACATCAATTTAAAAGTCAAGCAAAATCATTTGAGAACAAACACAAGCAAAATCATTTGAGCATCACTATGTGAGGTCCACATCTTAGTTTTCTCGATGAGACCGCTGCAGGAAGTTGTTGGTGTCTTTTTTGGTCACACTTTGACGCATGCATAACCTAGGAGATCTGTTTAACTCTAGTGCAGCTCCTACAATCTTAGAAAAAGGGTTCAAGTCGTGCCAATCAATTTGACCATGCAACCAATAAGGAAACCGAGAAAATATCACTAGTAGCAAAATCGATCATCTGCCAAGTTGATGACTGCTGTAAGGATAGAACAATCGTGAGCGAATAACGTCAATCGACCATAAGGGCTTTGACCAAGGCAGAGCGATCGGGGCAAATGCACCATCGTCCGATGAGATAGTCAGTTTATGCATATGGGACGATAAACATTCCCCGATAGCAGATAGAATATAAAGTTGAATTGAAGATAACCTTTCGGCTTGTACTATGACAGAATATAAATTTTATGCTACGACAGATTCTTCGCCGGAAGGAGGAGAAGAGCGGCCACCAGCTGCAGCTGAAGCTGCAGCGGAAGACGACAAGGAAGAAGAAGGGAGCGCCCGGAAGTGGGAGCCTGAGCTGATGTCAATAAGCCTCAGCTCGCCGATGACGACGTAGCCGCCGCCGTTGGCGGCGCAACCAGCAGCGTGTACCAAATTAGCCAGCGTTCATCCACTGCACTTTTCGCTGTAGTTGCCTTGTGATATTTTTTTTGTATGTAAAAAAATTTGAAGGCTAAGATTAATTAGATCCGTGGCAGTAAATGGATTGATCGATGCCAATAACTGAACACAATTGATGCGTGTTGGGGATGCTAAGCAAGACGAGGGCCTTTTTATAACAATCTAACTTATTTTTATAAACCGAAATAAATATACCAGTTTATTATGCTACTTTATTATAATTTGAAGTATAGATTATAACAATTCAATTTATTTTTTTCTATAAACTGGATTGTTATAATTTCAAACTGAAACAAACGTGTCATTCTATGATTTATATATGAGAGTGTTCTTACTTTTTTCTTTTTATTTTGAAACCATAGCTTCCTTACTTTTGAGACTGACTAGATTAATTTGATAAATTATATGTTAGTGTTGTGTTTATATAATAAACATATCCATCTCAAAAGGCTTCAAACATAACTTATATTTTTGTATATTTACACAAAAAATTTTAATAAGACGAATGGTCAAATATTGAGATAAAAACCAATGGCGTCATTTAAAAATGAATGGAGGGAGTACAAATTTAAACCATGCCAAATTGCAAACTATATTCTAATGTTTTCCTTAATTGGGCACAAAGTTATACCTGCTAAAGTGGAATAATTCCAAAAGCAACAACCTAATAATAGAATAAAGGATAATTCGTTGTATGATCTGACTAGTCAAGACATAAAACCCTTTAGTTTTTCCTTTTCTACCAACAAGTCTATCACTCTATTTTATGATCTATTTGGGGGAGTCGATTATTGTTAGATCAATTAGTCCGAATATCTTGACTGATTAGAGTAGCCAACTATTTTAATTACAACTAGTCTACTTAGCTATTCTATTTAAAAGTAGCTAGTCAATACTCTTAGATTGTGTTAAAATTAAAATGTCCAAAACATCCATGGAGTAAACTGATGTTATAATTAGTTCATATATATGTTGTTCAATTTTTAACAGTTTGCAAGATTATTTTATAGTGTAAATAGATATATTAAAATTTTGCTAGTAGAAAATTTTAAAAAATCATTTGTGATATGGTGGATGATTTTTACTAACCTTTGATAGCATGATGTTAAGATAATCTCATAAAATTTAAAGAAACTAGGATGGGTGGCTTCTCAAAGTATAATAACGAGGAGTAATCACATTTGAAGATTTTCAAATTTTAATATTTTTTTGAGAATTTCAAATATAATAACCAGGTTCCTCGAGAACCTAAGCCTAAAGATACTCCCACCACCATCCTCGCCTCTAGCTCCGACCAACATGGAAAGTCTGCACCGACATCCCCACCATTCCTTTTAAGTTGTGGAGGCGGTGTCGATGCGAGTTGCCCGTTACATCACATTTGTGGTGTGGAGATTGGGGACTGGTGATGAGGACATCGCTGCCATTGATACAACCACAACAGCAGCCAACACTTCACCGCTTACACCTAAGCAAGGAACAATGACACGCGCCCGTGCACGTGAACTTAATTATCTGGTGAACTCGTTCCTAGCTATTCAAGTTAATTATTTTTCCAATGGGGTACTATTAAAGCCTTGTGATGACTTTATTATCCTTAAGTTCTTAGGAATTGAACCAGCTAGGAGTGGAGAAGGCAACAATGCAATAAATATTCGTACTCCCGAAGGGACTCTTGTAACTGCAGAAATCCAAGATTAAATGGAGCATATCTTTCAACTCCCAAGGTTGTTTAATGCAAATAAGTACTTGTTGGAAAGGTCTCTTCGTCTGCTTTCCAACGGATCAAGAATCAATGGCAGAGGACAGACGAAACGTCCAGAAACTGCCGAAGAACACTCGTGACTCCTGAGTTTCTAGTTTTCCCTTTAAAAGCAAGTGGTAGCCACAAAGGAATTCGGGTTTTGTTTGATGCAAGTTAGCTGCTGCTACTTCCTTGTAACGCGCGTGTCGGCTAGACCGCCCGATTATTTGAATCAAAACTCCAACTTCTATCATATCCGTGAGTGTTTGCTTGTCATCTTGTTCTTGCTTGTTCTTCGATTGCTTGCAGGTTCAAGGTTGTTCTTGGCACGGCAAGAGCAGCAACAACCGGAGTCAGTGTAACTATCGCTAAGGCGCAACATCCTTGTGGTTGTTGTAGTCGGGTAGCACAACGTCGATCTCCACCCCCAAATCGTAGTTATCAGGAAACGGTGTACCTGTCGCTCAAGGCGCCACACCATCTTGGTTGTGGTAGTCGGGCAGCCAACGTCGACTTCCACCAAATTCACCACATCCCCCATCTCTCATCGAAAGATCGGGCTCCCCCGTACCCGTCGGGTCCATTAACTGGGACCTAGGAGGTCCTATTTTTTTATCATCGAATAGGTTCTCATAAAAAATTTAACTATTTGTTACTAATGGCACATGTTCAATTGGCATCGTATTCATTGCAATTAACCATTTTCCAAAAATCTAATTTACACCTCAGCGTCTATGCTAGGCCTTTGTCGGCACCCCCTCCCAACAAGCTAGAGCCAAAGCGGATGTGCACAGTAAGAGAGCGGAAGCATATGAACAAAATTGACACTTTATATAAATCTCTAATAATATAAAGTGCGAATTTTGTTCAGATGCATCCCCTCTGCAGGCAGTGCATGAATAGTCTCTTTGTGCTCACCACACAGCACACCACCCCATAATATAACACACCTCCCTTGCCCTCCCCACCTAACCAAGCGAGGTGGGACTAAACTGTAGCAAAGGACTTTCTCCACTCTCCTTTTACCCATCTCTTAATACTTTGGATTATTTATCATTATCTCCAAATGCTTATTCTCAAATAACATTCTCTCTTCACCGACTTTACTTTTTTGCTAGTTAAATCATGTGTATTTTGCTTCTATGCCATTTTTGTCGATAAGCAAGCTAAATTATTTATTATTTAGTTGCGCAACATAATAAAAGCAAAAAAATGACCAAGCTACCCCTATAACTTAACATCAATTTAAAACTCAAGCAAAATCATTTGAGAACAAACACAAGCAAAATCATTTGAAGAAGATATGCATTTTTGAAGTTTAAATTAATTTCTAGAATTTATTTTAAATTCTAAAACAGTCTCTAGTCCATGGTGAACCGAGTTCATGGTGAACCAGCGCACTGTGCTGTGAGCCTGGTGAACCAGAGCCGTTGGATTGAGATCTGGCGGCCACAGCACGCGCGGGGGTTTTAAGTGATGATGGACAACCGAGAGCGCTCGGTACCCCTTCGTTTAGAACGGCTGGCAAGGATTAAACCCGATCACAATATAACATTGACCATCCGATCGAGATCACACGACTGTGGAGCGATCTGACATGACACGAGGTAATTATTCAAGCCAGTCGTCTTGTCCAGCGACGCTCGAGGGTGCTGGCGGTCCTAGCAACGGCGACAATGGCCGGTGACCTAACCTAAGCATGAAAATGGAATCAGGGCAGTGAGGGGATCATGATGGTACCGGTGCGGTGGCTCGAGGTCGACAGAGCAAGGCCGACGATGAGCGGTGGCGATGGTGAAGTCTCATGTCCTCGTCGGTGATGCGGTTCCAGTGGTGAGGAGCTCGAACGGAGTGTTGGCCGAGGTCAGAGAGGCAAAGGCAGTCACGGGGAGGCGATCGACAGTGATATGGTGTTCAATTTTTAACAGTTTGCAAGATTAAAATTTTTCTAGTAGTAAATTTAAAAATCATTAGTGATATGGTGGATAATTTTTACTAACCTTTGATAGCATGATGTTAAGATAATCTCATAAAATTTAAATAAACTAGGATGGGTAGCTTCTCAAAGTATAATAATGAGGAGTAATCACATTTAAAGATTTTCAAAATTTATTTTTTTTTGAGAATTTCAAATATAATAACCAAGTTCCTCGAGAACCTAAGCTTAAAGATACTCCCACCACCATCCTCGCTTCTAGGTCCGACCAACGTGGAAAGTATGCATTGACATCCCCACCCTTCCTTTTAAATTGTGGAGGCGGTGTCGATGCGATTTGCCCATTACATCGCATTCGTGGTGTGGAGATTGGGGACTGGGACCTGGGAGGTCCTATTTTTTATCATCGAGTAGGTTCTCATAAAAAATTTAACTATTTGTTACTAATGACACATGTTCAATTGGCATCGTGTTCATTGCAATTAACCATTTTCCAGAAAACTAATTTACACCTCAGCGTCTATGCCAGGCCTTTGTCGGCACCCCCTCCCAACAAGCTAGAGCCAAAGTGGATGTGCATAGTAAGAGAGCAGAAGCATATGAACAAAATTGACACTTTATATAAATCTCTAATAATATAAAGTGTGAATTTTGTTCAGATGCATCCCCTCTACAGGCAGTGCATGAATAGTCACTTTGTGCTCACCACGCAGCACACCGCCCCATAATATAACACACCTCCCTTGTCCTCCCTACCTAACCAAGCGAGGTGGGACTAAATTGTAGCAAATGACTTTCTCCACTCTCCCGTGACCCATCTCTTAAGACTTTGGATTATTTATCTTTATCTTCAAATGCTTATTCTCAAATAACATTCTCTTCACCGACTTTACTTTTTTGCTAGTTAAATCATGTGTATTTTGCCTCTATGCCATTTTAGTCGATAAGCAAGCTAAATTATTTATTCTTTAGTTGCACAACATAATAAAAGAGAAAAAATGACCAAGCTACCTGTTGATAGCAAAAAATGGCATTTGATACAGATTCTGGTTGTTTTTATCCCTAAACTTGATTAAGTCTAATCTTATCAGATTAGAATTAGAGCTAAGAAGATTAGCCCCTATAAATTCAAGGGTGAGGCCGGTTCATCAAGCCCCCCAACAACAAATCAACACAAAGCCCTAGCTTTGAACCATCCATTAATCTACGTAACAGATTGCTATCACCTTGTTGGCTCACCTGTGAACCATCCGTTAATCTACGTAACAGATTGCTACCTTCGTTCATCTACTGCAACACGTAGCAATTCAGTCCTTAGGATGAATTGGCACTTGATCTCAACTTTGTTGCAGGTTTCACATTTGGAGTCCCCTTCGCCGAAGGTTTATGGAGCTAGGAAGCTGGTTTCGGAGGCTATTGGAACACCCTTCAGCGAGTCCCTGCTTCGGCCACCCGTGCCAGATCCATCACATTGTTGTTTGTCTGGTCAAGTCTCGCGTACCGAACCTACTCCGCATCTAGGTTCCTTCGCGCCGAGGTCATGCCAGAACGCTTTGTATTGAACTTCATCGTGTTGGCACACTGCATCGGGCCTCGTCATGACCATTACTCCATCCCAGACATAGTCGCGCCAGCGCACTACGTTGGACTTCATCATGTCAAAATTCTTCGTGCCAAACCCTATCATTCGGAGGCAATTTTGCATCACGATCTGTTCGGAGCCTGTCTTCGGCCAGATTGATCCGAACGTTGAAGTCTATCTTCGGTGCACCCTTCGCACCAGACACTGAAGTCCCTCCTTCGGTGACCCTTCACACGATATACTCTGTACCAATCAAGCTCTGTTTGGCCAATTGGATTATTTTATCTATATATTTTGGCTAATTGGATTATTTACTGTGTGATCTGATTACCTGGAGACTCCATCCCCCTTGCCACTGTTAAGGGTAGTCAGAACGTGACGTCAGTGTTGTGTTACGCTTAGGCTTGTTCCTAAGGATCCACACGCTTTTGTATCGTCGAACTGACCCAAGTGCAGTTGCACGTTTTCATGTCAAAGCACTTTTTGTCGACTCCGTTGGGGAGGGCTACACCAGCATGAAAAGTACATCTACATCGGCTACAAGTACTTCCACCATGTCTACTACGTATACATCGCCAATGGATCCCATGGGGGTGTAGAAATCGACAACCGCAACATCATGATGCCCACCCTTGCAGACATCCAAGAAGAAGGTCGGACAGAGATCGAGGCAAAGATGAAAGAGCTACAAGATCTCATGCTTGGAAGCTATGTCAAGACACGCACGGGCTTCATCAAGTGCGAAGTCAACATCTCTGACCTCACCTCCTTTATCTTCTTTATAGATTGAGCAAAAGATAGCCGCATCAGTAGATCAAGCCGTTAGCGCTTCGCTAGCCAACCGTTTAGATTCGGCAGTAAGCTCCCAAGTAGAGGCGATGTTTAAAAGGTTCATCTTTATCGAGGTCGTACCTCCCTAGGCCAAATTGACACTTGATCTCTATTTTGTTGCAAGTTTCACGCTCGGAGCCCCTTCGCCTAAGGTTTTCGGACCCAGGAGGTTGGTTTCATAGACAACCAGAACACCCTTCGGTGAGACCCTGCTTCGACTGCCCGTGCCAGACCCGTCACGCTGTTGTCGGTCTGGTTGAGGTCCACACGCTAGAGAATTCTGCAGCAGGCTTCATCACACTAGGCTTCGCCACGCCCGTACTCAGCACCAGATGAAGTCGTGCCAGCACATTGCGTTGGACTTTTTGTCGTGCTAGAGACTTCACACCGAACCCTGCTGTTCGGAGGTGATTTCACATCAAAATCTGTTCGGAGCCAGCCTTCGGCCAGATCAATCTGAACGCTGAAGACTACCTTCGGCGAACCCTTCACACTAGACGCCGAAGGCCCCTTCGGTGAACCCTTCGCACGGTACACTTCAAACCAAGTCAAGCTCCATTCGACTGATAGGTTATTTTATTTATATATTTCTTTTCAGCTAATTGGATTATTTCTATGTGATCTGATTACCTGGTGACTCCACCCCCCTTGCCACTATTAAGGGTAGTCGGACTGCGATGTCAGTATCATGTTACGCTTAGACTGGTTCCTAAGTATCCACAAACTTTTGGATCATCGAACTGACCCAAGTGCGGGGGCACGTTTTCATGTCAACACACTTTTTGGCGACTCCGTTGGGGAAGGCTACGCCAACATGACAAGTACATCTACATCGGCGGTGGGTGCGTCTACGACGTCTACTATGTCTACATCGCCGACGGATCCCATGGGAGGCGCAGATATCGACAACCGCAACATCATGACGCCTACCCTTGAAGATACCCCCGAAGAAGACCGGGTAGATATCGAGGCAAAAATGAAAGCACTACAAGACCTTATGCTTGGGAGCTACGTCAAGACACGCGTAGGCTTCATCAAGCGCGACGTCAATGTCCCCGACCTCACTCGGACCTAGGTAACGCCAGTATCACCTCCTTTATGTTCTTTAGAAATTGAGCAGAAAATAGCTGCATCGATAGACCAAGCTATTAGCGTCTCGCTAGCCAACCGTTTAGATTCGGCAGTTAGCTCTCAGGTAGAAGCGACACTTAGAAGGTTCGGCTTTTGTAACGCCCAGATTTAATAAAACCTGGACTTTATTGAAATTCCATAGAAAATCAATAAAACAAGACGTTCATCGCACGACTGCGTACATTACGCCAATCATTCATGGTTCGTAGACCATATTATTACAAAAGAGTTAAATCAAAGAGAAACTAATAAAATAAATTTCCTAGATGAGCGCCTCCTTCCAGTCTCGCCTTGACTAGGTCGCTACTCCAGACTTTCATCCTCCTCGTAGTAGATGTCCTCTGGTGGTGTAAGTCAATGGAGGTGAGTACAATCGTACTCAGCAAGCCACCGGATGCAAGTGTAATGCAGAGTAATAACAAGGAAGGTAGTGGCTAATTTTTGCGGAAAAGCGTATTTGTAAAGCATTTAATGTAAGCAAGATTATTAGTACAGAAAATTAAACATGTGTAATGCATCATCTTCTACCTCGAGGGGTACAGTCAGCCCGCCCTCGCTCAATAGTCCTTACATTGCCATGCATCACACGATCATTCAAACAATAATAAACTAACTGCGAGAAGTCACGCAACCCGCCCTTGACCATGGACACGGCTTTTCAAAAAGACTATACTATGATCAGAGGTGTACTATTGTACCCACAAGGCACTTGTTTCCCGCACACCATAGTGTATTAAATGACCCATGTCACGAGAAATTCGTGCCAAAACCTTTAGCATGGAATGCACCAATTCGATAACACCCTCTTATAGGTTTCATACGGTGCCCTAGTCACTTCGGGCCAACACCGTACCCCGCCTTGAGCCTTGTCGGTACAAGTCACCCGCAGGTTGCCCCTTGCCCCCTCCACTATGGTGCTTCAAGTTGGTACGATCCATACCTCCAGTTAGGACTTACCCACTAGACTTGTGGTTAGTACGTGTTTGTTTTGCAACAGATTCTGCAGACCGGTCTTTATAGTGCCCCGGGTGCGACCAACCAATGGCCTAGCTTGCACACAGAACCCGCCATACTTATAACATAGCCAACTCCAACAGAATCCAGAGACGAGAATAACGGGGGAATCATATAGTAGAATCCAACTATCTACGACTCGTTCTTTTATCCTATAGCAGTTGTGTCGATACATTAGACACTAGCTAATATAATATTTAAAAGGTGGCAAGGAGTCTTGGCTCAATAAGCATGGCTTGGGTTTACACACAAGGACGGGGATCTAATAAATATAATTTAGGGCTTGTGATTAAACTAATGCAATATTTAATTCCTATGAGTTATAGTGGTAATTATGAAAAACCGGGCTCAAATATGATCAACTTGGGGTTTGTGACTTGCCTTGATCCGCAAATGGTGAAGGTGGAACCTCAGGGTAAAACTCCGGATCCTCGACGGTGTCGTAGTATTCTTGATACGGAAAATAAATACGACAAGCAATAAACAATCCAAACATCACAAAATATAAACATACAAATTTTTTGTTTGAATCAAGGGGAATAAAGCCTTAAATATTCTGAAGTTATGTCCTAAATATTAAGGATTAATTTTTAAGGGTTTTTTTGAATTATATATTGAAATATGTATATATTCCTAAAGGGGTTTTTACTTTATTATTTAATAAGAATAAATTGTGCAAAATAAACATAATGTTTTTATGGCATAAATGTGTACATAATAAAGAGACAAATTTTATAAAATTTGAATGATCGAATTTGAAGTTAAATTGAGCAAGTTATGAATTTTTGTAATTTAAACTATTTTTCTGAATTTTTATTTAAACAAAAAACAGGCTTAGGTCCACGATGAGCCAGGCTCACCACGGACCCGCGCACTGTGCGCATGGACCAGGACAATTAGGACCGTTGGATCTAGATCCAACGGTTGGCGGCGAGGCGGGGGCGTTAAGTGGCGATCGACAGCTGATGGGGCTTGGTACCGGTTTGAACGGATGGACGACCCAGATTAAACCCATGTGGGTTATAATCCTAGCCATCCATCTCGGATCGAACGTTCGAGGGCGTGTCCGGCATGGCACACGACGCCGAGGGTATTTCACCCTTCTTCCTCGACTCCGGTGGCGCGATGGCGGGGAATTCCGGTGACGGTGTCAACGACGATCCAGTGGCGTTCTGGCCCAATAGAGGTGGGGCCGGGGGAGTAGTCATGACGACAGTCCCGGCGATGTTGTAGGACCGAAAGTAGCGACCAGAGGGGGGGTGAATGGGCGCCTTAAAAAAAATCTTTCGAATCAATGGCCTGCTCCCAACACCCAACGCACCTCAAAAGACTGTGCAGCAGAAAATGAACAGAAGGCCTAAGTCTAAAGGTTTCTAACCTAGAGGCAGCTGATGATAAACAGTGTAATGTTAAAGCAGTGCAACTAGACAGATGAACAAAGTGTAACAGGCCTAAACTTCTCAATGAAATGATCTAAGTATGTATAAGATGAAAAGAGAAGTTACTGTCCAAATTTGTCTCCTGTTCGGGACTTGGCGAAGCCCCCTTCGCACGTCGAAGTCTGCTTCGGAGGATGGTGACGGAGTCTGTCCGAAATGCCGAAGGTGACACTGTCTAGCCTAGTTCGAAGTGGTAAGAAGCGAAGTGTACTTCGGAGCGAAGTAAGACAGTGACGAAGCCTGGTTCGAAGTGTGAACTTCGAAGACAGGACTTCGAACACAGGTTCGAATCAAGAGCTTCGGAGCAAAGTGACAAAGTCGGAGCCTGCTTCGAAGTGTGGACTTCGAAGACAAAACTTCGAACACACTTTGAACCGAGAGCTTCGAAGCACAACCTTCGAACAGAATGCTTCGAACACAACGCACAAACAGATAACCTTCGAACAAAGAAGCGAAGTCTGTCACGTGACAGAAAAACAAGTCCGAAGCCTACACTCTACCTTCGAAAAGGGAAAACTTCAGGAAGAGAAACGAAGTCAGACACGCCACAAAGATATCCAAGCGAAGTCTATCAGAACAGACAAACTTCGAACCCAACTTCGAAACCTAATGAAGTGTGTGCTTCGAACAGATAGATTCGGAGTATGCTAGTTCGAAGTATGCGATGCTGTCCATACAGGAGGAACTTCGAATCTAGCAACGCAGACGCAAAAATCGAAGTTCGAAGTCTGAGCGAAGCCTTTAAAGAGGTTCGATCGGAGCCTGCCTCACGAAGTTGAGGGGCTTCGCACGGGACCGAGCTTCGCCAGACACACCAGGAAAAAAGCAAAAGAGACTGTCTGCTTCGATCAAAAAGCTGGGCGATAGAAGCTGAAAAGCTGCAGCCGAACACTGTAGCTACAGTAAAGCAGTACTACTTGCAACAGCAAGAACTAGTACTACCACCGTGAAGAACTCACCCAGCCGAAGAAGCTTCTCTTCAAGAATAAATTCAGCAGCCCGTAGGTAAGGCAATAACTCCCCAAACCAAACAAAATACAAGCAATAAATTCACCAGAGTTCAAAGATTAAATGCATCCAAAAGATTTTAGCCAAAAGAATGCAAGAACAGGGTGAGGGAAGCCCCTGGCGGCGCACACAGGAGAGAGAAGGGAGTGACCCAAAAAGGTGGATTTGATTTCAGCACAAAGGGTAGTCCAAACCCTAGGGATTGGGGTGCTATTTATAGGCAGCCCAACACTAGGAATATTCTACCAGCCCCCTTAGGGTTTTTACAGACTCAAAAATACAGAAAAAGACTCTACTGCCCTTAGGTATTTTTACAGACACAACTGACTGACTGTGGGCCTAGAGTAACAGATGACATATCCGGAAGCTACTCTTCTGGACAGTCGGATACAGAATCAACGGTTGTCAGTTTTACGCCGAAACTGACAAAGCCTCCACCAGCTTTGCACCAGGTACCCGGATTGGGCCGGCCCGACTCCGCAGCTCTCTCATCCCGGCAATCGCTCACCGCCCGTGTACCTGAGTCAGTCCTGGTCAACAGCCCAGTGGGTCTTCTACTGCTTCTGGCCCATGCACCCGGATTGGGCTAGCCCGACTTCGCAGCCTCCTCTGCCCGACAGTCGCTCGCTGCCCGTGTACCTGAGTCACACGCGGCCCATGAAACAGCAGATCTCTTCTCTTCTTCAGTCCTCGTTTGACTATCGTTGACAATGACTCATCACTTCTAGAGCCATGAGGCCCACGCTATTCAGCATGGCTCCTCAATCTCCCCCTTGATGAGTGCATTGTCAACACTTCTCAATTCTCAGCTCTTCAGCACCTGTGAACCAAATGTGGAAACACGAAAACAAAATACAAGGAAACAAAGAAGAAGAAAAATAAGGTAAAGGTTTAACCTTAATGACCAAAAGCCGAATCAAAAGCAAGAACCGGTCATTATGGTTAACCAAAACTCAAAAGCTCAAAATGAGTGTGATTTCAGAACAACAAGGATATTGACAGAGTAAGAACTCCCCCTTAAACTCTGATCCCAAATTTTCTCCCCCTTGTTGACAAGTGAACTCATCAAGCACTTAAAAGAGACACAGACTCCCCCTGAAATGCAACTCCCCCTCAAAATATGCAGTGAATGCAATTGGGGTGCAGGTGGAGTGTAGAAAGCATGCTTCTCAGATATGATTGACTGCAAATACAGTATCTAGCAGGTATAGCAAAAGAGATACTGTCTAAGACACATGGCATGATCAGTGCAAGAGATGATATCTAAAGAAAGTCATTTAGCACGCATTTGTCAAGTTTTGCAAATAAAAGCATCACCACATTCTCTAGTAAACAAGCAAGGTAAAGCATGAGATGCAGAAACTAACTGATATCTACCCAGATAAGCATTGTTCAAAACAAAGTGCTTCAGCAAACTTGTTATCCTTTTAAAGTTCAGGCTTTTTCATTTTCCTTTGTCATTTGTGCCAAGGGTTATTTGCATGTCAAACCTTACGCTAACCGACCAAGTCAAGCCTAGGCCAGAACTGAGCCATCAGAAGCTTAAGACATTGGTCTCGGCATACATTACACTGTCCTAGTTCATACCAAAGTGCTATGGTAAGCAATCCAGAACAATATAATGCGACAAAGCAAACCAACTTGGATCTTTTCAACTTAAGCATAAAAAGGAATGGAATGTTCATTCATTTTTGATTTTTATCATTTTTATAACACATTTTCCATGTTAAAGCATAAAGATGTCCAAGTTGCATATCTGCATCTATGTGATGAACTAGCTACAAGGCATGTAACAGATAGCAAAAACACTCAGCCTACGCATGCTAGTTACCAGAAGCAATGGTGATCATTTTTCAGGTTTTAAAGCATAAAAGCCATGCATATGACAGATATATCAAGTGAACTGAACCAAAGCATGATTATTGACAAGTAATCAAAAGCATGTACCAGCTAGACTAAGTAAAGCAGTTCAATCATATAACAGAAGCAGGCTCAAATGTGTGATATGTGAATATGTATGATATGAACACACACAAATAGACTCAAGAAAAGAGTAAAAAGAAAACTGACGCAAAATATCCTAGAAAGGATACACAACACCCAAATCCCCTCGTAAACGCTCAAAAGTAGATTGATCTAGGGGTTTGGTGAAAATGTCAGCCAACTGATGATGGGTATCAACATGAATAAGGTCAATGACTCCTTTCTCATATTGATCCCGTAAGAAGTGAAAGCGCACATCAATATGTTTGGTTTTTGAATGGAGACACGGGTTTTTCCCTACACTAATAGCACTCGTGCTGTCGCAAAACAATGGAACCCTGGTAGGAAAGAACAACCCAAAGTCTCGTAGAGTAGAAATCATCCAAACCATCTGTGAGCAGCAGCTAGCAGCAGCTACATACTCAGCCTCTGTGGTCGAAAGAGCAACTCCAGATTGCTTTCGAGAAGACCAAGATACAAGAGAAGAACCAAGAAACTGGCAAGTACCGGAAGTCGACTTGCGATCCAACCGGCACCCACCAAAGTCAGCGTCCGAAAAGCCAGATAAATCAAGTGATGATGATGCTGAATAATAAAGACCAAGATCAGGCGCATAGGTGAGATACCTGAAAATGCGCTTGACAGCCTGCCGGTGAGATGCGCGTGGTGAAGACTGAAAACGCGCGCAAAGTCCCACGGCGAACTGTATGTCCGGTCTTGTTGCCGTCAAGTACAACAGCGAACCGATCATCCCTCGAAATTCTCTCTCATTGACCTTGACACCGCTCTCGTCCTTGTCCAGACCCCCAGAAGTGCCCATCGGGGTCATCTGCGGCTTCAATTCACCACCAAAGTCAAATTTCTTAAGCATGTCACGAGTATACTTACCTTGGTGGATGAAGGTGCCGTCCTTGGTCTGCTTGATCTGGAGCCCTAAAAAGTACTTAAGCTCACCCATGAGGCTCATCTCAAACTCACTGTGCATCTGCTCAGAAAACTTGGACACAAGAGAATCAGTAGTACCGCCAAAGATAATATCGTCCACGTAAATCTGAGCAACTAAAAAATCTGAAGCATCTCTGAGCAAGAAAAGAGTTTTGTCCACAGAACCCATTACAAAGCCCTTCCCCAACAAAAATTGCTTCAACCGGTCATACCAAGCCCTGGGGGCTTGCTTCAACCCGTATAAAGCTTTATGCAACTTAAAAACATGTCGAGGAAACTTGGGGTTCTCAAAACCGGGGGGTTGCCTAACATATACCTCCTCCTCTATGAACCCGTTCAGAAAAGCACTCTTAACGTCCATTTGAAAAAGCTTAAAACCCTTTGAAATGGCAAAAGCTAGAAGAATACGAATGGACTCAAGACGGGCCACAGGAGCGAAGGTTTCTTCAAAGTCAATACCTTCCTTCTGGCAATAACCCTGGGCGACTAGTCGAGCCTTGTTGCGCACCACAACCCCATCTTCACCTTGTTTGTTCTTGAATACCCACTTGGTGCCTATGGGGTTGCATCCTGGTGGCGGCTCAACTAGTGTCCAAACCCGATTGCGGACAAAATTCTCAAGCTCTTCTTGCATGGCATTAATCCAATTAGAATCAGAGAGAGCATGAGAAATGTCTCTGGGCTCAAAAGATGCAACAAATGCAGATTCAGCAAACACAGCGAAAGAGGCAGAAGAACGCAAAGTCCTTTCAGTTAAATCACCAATGATGAGCTCTGAGGGGTGGTCACGCTGAACTGCTCGGGTTCCCTGGTGATCTGAAGTCACCTCACCGGAGTCAGCAGCTGGCACCTCTGGACTCGACTGAGGGGGCTCGATCGAAGTGGAAGAAGTGATCAGAGGTCCGCCCTCATCATCAGTCGAAGTCACAGAAGGTGTGGGCTCTGCGGGGGATGCAGAAGGCCCGCCCTCAACAGCAGCTGGAGTATCCTCATCTTCCTCGAAGATGGACTCTCCGAGCTCATCATCACCAGAAAGCTCAAAAGAAGGAGTCAAAGAAGGCAGGGACTCATCAAATGAAACTTCACACGTCTCGACAAGCAGCTGGGATTCGAGGTTCCAAACACGGAAGCCTCGAGAATGCAATGCATAACCAAGAAAAACACCATCCCAGCATCGAGACTCAAACTTGTCCAAATGCCCTCCCTTCTTGAGCACAAAGCACTTGCAGCCAAACGCTCGCAAGTGGCTCACTTTGGGCTGTCTGCCAAAACGCAACTCATATGATGTCTTACCAATGTAAGCTCTAAGAAAAATGCGATTGGCCAGATAGCAAGCCGTGTTCATGGCTTCAGCCCAAAAACGCCTAGGAGTCCTGTGCTCATCGAGCATCGTCCTGGCCATCTCAACTAGCGTGCGGTTCTTTCGTTCCACAACGCCGTTCTGTGGGGGAGTGTAAGGAGAAGAGAACTGATGGTCCAGACCCTGATCACCACAGAAGCTGACGAACTGAGAGTTCTTGAACTCAGAGCCGTTGTCAGAGCGAATTGCTCGCATCCGACCATTGTTCTCATTCTTCAGCTTCAAAACCAGGTCATGGACAAATTGAAAAGTTTCATCCTTAGACTCCAAAAAGAAAACCCACGAGAAACGAGAAAAGTCGTCAACAATCACAAGTGCATACCACTTCCCACCGACTGAGCGTACCCGAGCTGGACCTACAGTGTCCAAATGCAAAAGCTCGCCTGGATACGAAGTCATCACCTGAGTCACAGGTGAATGAGAAGCGGCAACCATTTTCCCATGACGACAGGGATGACAAACTAGATCCTTCTCCATTTTAAGCTTGGGCAATCCTCGGATGAGATCCATAGAGCTTAACCTGACTAGCAGATCAAAACTCAAATGACCTAACCTCCTATGCCACTTCCAGAGCTCAGAAGAAGATCCAGCAATCAAACAGCGAGAAGGGCCAAAAGAACTAGAGAAGTCAATTCGAAAAACTTTACCGAAGGGTAAAATCTGACAAACCAAAGACCCTCTAGAATCAATCACAGAAGAATTTCCCTTCTTAAAACGCACTTCCAAACCATCCTCAAGAAGTTGCGACACAGAGATTAAATTAAAGTTCAGATTTTTAACCAAAGCAACATTCTTTAAAGAGAAATGGTCTGAGATGCTGATTGAGCCTATGCCACTTACTTTCCCTTGACCGCTGTTCCCGAATGTAATGTACTCTTTGGAGCTCGGGGGAGTGAGACTGGAGAACCATCTGCGATGTCCCGTCATGTGGCGAGAGCATCCTGAGTCCATGATCCAAACATCCTCCAGTCCCTGGTCCTGCACAGTCAATGTCTGTAAGTGGGAGCAAATGGTCCGGCACCAGGTTTAGCAAAAGAACTAAACCAGTGTCGAGCCATCTGCTCAAAAGATGGAAAGCGAAAACCATCAAAAGAGTTTGGACCAAAACGCGGCTCAAAACGCGGTCCATGGTTCTTCCTAACCCTACGGCCACGAGGTCCAGAACCGTAGCCAACTCGGTCTGGAACTCTGCCGGAACGAACACCACCTACTGGAGCATGGGTAGGAAAACCATCTCCTCTACCACCACCTACATGACGCGGCCTGGCCTCTAGCCTCTCCCCGCGCCGAGGAACACGCAGTCTACCACCCTGCTGGTAGAACTGCACCTGATCACTACGAGCCCTCTCTGCTCTCTCAACCCGCTTCCTCCTGAAGCAAAATTCCGCAAGATGCCCGTCTCTCTGACAATACTCACAATGATAGGTAGGCTTCTTGGGATGTGGTTGAGGCTTGGGGTTCTTGGGTTTGGTAGTGTTTGGTGTGGTCTTCTTGGGCTGAGAGGGTCCAGGAAGAGAGTCAAGAGTAGAGTGAAGGTGTTTGGGCTTAGGAACCCAGATAGGCTTCTTGGGTGGAGCTTTGGATGGTTCATGGATCACTCCATCCTTGGGCTGACAAGCCTGGGAGGTCTCAGTGGAGTGAGTCTTGGGATACCTCTGCTCTGGAGTCATTTTACTCCACTCCACCGCCCGGCTGAGGGCACTCTCAAAGTCAGCCTTGGTGTAGGTGTAACCTACTCCAAACCCATCCTTCCTCTTGAACTGCTGGATCATCATGCCAAGCTGTGGCTCTCTGGCACTGATCCAACTCAGGATAGAACGGAGGTAAAAGTTCTCATTCTGAGAATCTGCTAGCTCCTCTCTCAAGGAAGCTAGAACCTCCACCTGAGACAAGCAGGTCTCACACTCACTCTCTATTTGGACAGACTTCCCGGCTTTTAGCTTAATCAACTCCATTCTAAGAGACAGGCAGTTCTCACAGACAGTGGGTGGAACTGACAATGTCTCAAGCTCTAGCCTAGTCTGCGCAAGCTCAGCTCTCAACCTCTCCAAATCACCCAAATGCTCATTGCCTTTGGATTTCAGCTCAGCTAAGGTAGCTAGATGAGATGGGCAATCAACACAGGGTGCGACGACAGTGGCTTGAGCATCTTTCAGCTCCTGCTGAGCGCTTTCAAGCTCAGTGGCCAAAGCGTCCCTCTCATCAACCCTTTCTGTGTACCTGGACTTCAAAGTCGACAGGTCACACAGAAGCACCTCACATTTCGGGCACTCACTGCTATCACCCAAGCAAGGGGAAGAAGATAGACTTTCTATTCTACCGTTGGCTACGGCAAGCTCACTCTCTAACTCGTCTATCCTTTTCTTAGCCCCCCTAAGCAGTTTCTCCCGATACTTCAACTCCTGACGATTGCTCTCAAGTAAATCAACAATTTCGCGCTCATAAGATGATACCTTGCTATCGTCATCGTCAGAGTCGTCGGAGGAGCTCTTTTCTTCCCTATCCCCAAGAGCCATGGAGCAGAAACTCTTGCGGGATCTTCGCCGCTGGTGTGAGCGGCTCTTCGGCTTGTCTCCGAAGGCCATGAAGCAGAGGCCCGCCGGATCATCCTTGTCCTTCCCCTTCTTGATGGTGATCTCCTCATCGCTTGAGCTCGATGAAGAGGAAGAAGACGTGGATCTCTTGGAGTAGCTTTTCTCCATCTCGGCGAAGAGGGCCTTGTCGCGCTTCTTGTTCTCTCGCCGATAGTCCTTCAGGGCTTTCTTGAAGAACCGGGTCTTCGGCTTGCCCTTGGTGAAGGAAGGGCTCTCATGCTTGCCGGAGTCGAGGAAGCTGCTGCCGGTGCCCTTCTTGTAACCACTGCGCTTGGGGCAGTCGGCGATGAAGTGTCCTGGATCACCACATTCAAAGCATCCGGATTTTGTGCCGTGTCTTTTAAACATTCTTTTATCATAGACACGACGCACCCGGTTGTTAAAAAGACACAAATCATCATCTCCCAACAACTCAAGCTGGTCCTCAGTGATAGACATCAAGGAGAACCCAGCACAGCTCATAGTAGAGGGATCAACAGAAGGTGTAGCAAGGGCCAGGGATTTTGATCCAGAGCCAGTGAGATTTGATCTCAACTGGATATCTACCTCAGTGGCCTTTAGCTTGCTAAATAACTCAGAAATGGTCAAGGTATCGTATGAAGTACTCTCAACGATAGATGATACCTTGATCTCCCAGATCTTTGGGTCCAAGGTATGAAGAACCTTGAGCGCCTGCTCATGATCTGAGACTAACTGAGCACCCTCAGCCTTGTTGTCCCGAAGCTTGTTAATGATCGACTGAAAGCGACCAAACAGAGCCTCAACAGATTCACCCGGCTTCTGTGTGAAATTCTCATATTCACGCCGGTAGGTCTGATAGAGCCGAGCCTTGACCTGTGCTGTTCCCTCATGGTGTGCCTTGAGGGTAGCCCAGATCTCTCTCGCAGTGGAGAGATGACTCACTCGCTCAAATTCAGTGGGACCTAAACCAGAAAATAAAATGTTCACAGCCTTACTGTTGCTCAGATGCTGAGCAATGATACCAGCAGTACCTTGCTCAGTAACTGGCAGAATGACAAACGTGCTGTGAACGCAAATGTCCCATATGTCCGAACCCTGGCTCATAAGATAGGCTCGCATGCGAGTCTTCCAATAATTATAGCCATAGGCTTCCAAGGACGGGACCTTGCCAGGAGACGTCATAGTCACTACTGGGGTTTAGAACCGGTTAAGGTATGGAAAAACCCTAACCTCGCTCTGATACCACTTGTAGGACCGAAAGTAGCGACCAGAGGGGGGGTGAATGGGCGCCTTAAAAAAAAATCTTTCGAATCAATGGCCTGCTCCCAACACCCAACGCACCTCAAAAGACCGTGCAGCAGAAAATGAACAGAAGGCCTAAGTCTAAAGGTTTCTAACCTAGAGGCAGCTGATGATAAACAGTGTAATGTTAAAGCAGTGCAACTAGACAGATGAACAAAGTGTAACAGGCCTAAACTTCTCAATGAAATGATCTAAGTATGTATAAGATGAAAAGAGAAGTTACTGTCCAAATTTGTCTCCTGTTCGGGACTTGGCGAAGCCCCCTTCGCACGTCGAAGTCTGCTTCGGAGGATGGTGACGGAGTCTGTCCGAAATGCCGAAGGTGACACTGTCTAGCCTAGTTCGAAGTGGTAAGAAGCGAAGTGTACTTCGGAGCGAAGTAAGACAGTGACGAAGCCTGGTTCGAAGTGTGAACTTCGAAGACAGGACTTCGAACACAGGTTCGAATCAAGAGCTTCGGAGCAAAGTGACAAAGTCGGAGCCTGCTTCGAAGTGTGGACTTCGAAGACAAAACTTCGAACACACTTTGAACCGAGAGCTTCGAAGCACAACCTTCGAACAGAATGCTTCGAACACAACGCACAAACAGATAACCTTCGAACAAAGAAGCGAAGTCTGTCACGTGACAGAAAAACAAGTCCGAAGCCTACACTCTACCTTCGAAAAGGGAAAACTTCAGGAAGAGAAACGAAGTCAGACACGCCACAAAGATATCCAAGCGAAGTCTATCAGAACAGACAAACTTCGAACCCAACTTCGAAACCTAATGAAGTGTGTGCTTCGAACAGATAGATTCGGAGTATGCTAGTTCGAAGTATGCGATGCTGTCCATACAGGAGGAACTTCGAATCTAGCAACGCAGATGCAAAAATCGAAGTTCGAAGTCTGAGCGAAGCCTTTAAAGAGGTTCGATCGGAGCCTGCCTCACGAAGTTGAGGGGCTTCGCACGGGACCGAGCTTCGCCAGACACACCAGGAAAAAGCAAAAGAGACTGTCTGCTTCGATCAAAAAGCTGGGCGATAGAAGCTGAAAAGCTGCAGCCGAACACTGTAGCTACAGTAAAGCAGTACTACTTGCAACAGCAAGAACTAGTACTACCACCGTGAAGAACTCACCCAGCCGAAGAAGCTTCTCTTCAAGAATAAATTCAGCAGCCCGTAGGTAAGGCAATAACTCCCCAAACCAAACAAAATACAAGCAATAAATTCACCAGAGTTCAAAGATTAAATGCATCCAAAAGATTTTAGCCAAAAGAATGCAAGAACAGGGTGAGGGAAGCCCCTGGCGGCGCACACAGGAGAGAGAAGGGAGTGACCCAAAAAGGTGGATTTGATTTCAGCACAAAGGGTAGTCCAAACCCTAGGGATTGGGGTGCTATTTATAGGCAGCCCAACACTAGGAATATTCTACCAGCCCCCTTAGGGTTTTTACAGACTCAAAAATACAGAAAAAGACTCTACTGCCCTTAGGTATTTTTACAGACACAACTGACTGACTGTGGGCCTAGAGTAACAGATGACATATCCGGAAGCTACTCTTCTGGACAGTCGGATACAGAATCAACGGTTGTCAGTTTTACGCCGAAACTGACAAAGCCTCCACCAGCTTTGCACCAGGTACCCGGATTGGGCCGGCCCGACTCCGCAGCTCTCTCATCCCGGCAATCGCTCACCGCCCGTGTACCTGAGTCAGTCCTGGTCAACAGCCCAGTGGGTCTTCTACTGCTTCTGGCCCATGCACCCGGATTGGGCTAGCCCGACTTCGCAGCCTCCTCTGCCCGACAGTCGCTCGCTGCCCGTGTACCTGAGTCACACGCGGCCCATGAAACAGCAGATCTCTTCTCTTCTTCAGTCCTCGTTTGACTATCGTTGATAATGACTCATCACTTCTAGAGCCATGAGGCCCACGCTATTCAGCATGGCTCCTCAGATGTCATCGGTGAGGGCGGCGGTGGCTTGTGGCACTCGAGAATGCGAGGCTAGGGCTAACACGGTGTGGCGGAGTGCGGTGGTCGCCGGGGTTTATAAAGGGGTCACCGGCTGCGTATTTGGCAGGGCAACTAGAGGAAACCCGAGGGGGCTTTCCAAAATTACTCAGGCAAGCCTTTCCATAGCTCGGGTACTTGCCATAATCGTCGATAGCACATGGAGAATGGAGGGAAAGCTATCGCCGGTTAGATGGAATCACGAATCATGGACCAAATTGGCTAAACGCGGTGACCGGCGACAGAAAAAGGAAAGGTGTCACCGGGAATGGAAGGGGGATCCCCTTCCATCGGAGACGAAGATACTGACATGTGGGGGCCACATGTCAGTGGGTGTAGGCGAGGGTGAACGTGCCAACAGGCGGGCCAGGGAGGGCAGTGGGTGAGGGCCGCGAGAGTGAAGCTGACGGGTGGGTCCAGATAGGCGCAGGCGGGAGAGAGAGGAGGGGGACGACGCCGACAAGGTGGTCCCACCTGGTAGTGAGCGAAACACTGGGCTGGGCCGGGCTTAGGCGAATTGGAGGTTGCGGCCCACTAAGATTTTAAATGCATTTTCAATTTAAATTAATTCCAGAAATTCATATATTCCTTTAGAGCTTGAAGTATTATTGCAAAAATTTTGTAAAAATTCCTAAAAATATTTCTTGGCTTATAGACTCCACCAAAATTTTATTAGCCTTAAATTTGAATTATTTCTCCATGTTTTGCTTTATTTGTGTTCGTTTATCCTTTTTCCCTATTAAAATAATCCTTTTTATTTCATAAATTTTATTTCCCTTATTTTTATTTTATTTTTAAATTTGGGATGTTACAGCTTTACCGAGGTCGTTCCCCCAACTCCAATTTCTAGTGTACCCCTGGTGAATCGTATCTATAGCAGAACCGACGGTAGTACTAGCAAGACCATCGTGTCTTCGGCCTCAACATATACGTCTGAGACGAGTCATTACCAAGCTAACCCCATTCATTGCACGCCACCTACGCCTGCACCAGTTCTTCCCACATTGCCCGCGCCGCATGCTCCCACTCAAACGCATAGGCCCGAACACATCATACATCCCGAGCTAGTGCATGAGGAGGATCCACGTGGCTTACACGATGACATACCACTGTGTGTTGCGCCCTAGCATGAGATACGCGCGCAGGCAGGAGGCCAAGACGACATTGAGGAGCGAATCCACGCGCTATTTAAGGAGTGCACCGGCTTCGTACCTAGGGGTCGGGCTAGGGTTTACCGGAAGCCGTACCCTAACCATTTCGACGGTGAGGGTAACAAAACCACACTAGAGCATATCAGCCAGTTCTTAGCACAGTGTGGAGAAGCTAGTGGGTCAGACGCCTTAAAGCTTAGACTATTTTCTCTTTCCCTATCCGGCACCGCTTTCACTTGGTTTTTGGCGCTCACACCGAACTCTATCTAGACGTGGGCTGAACAGGAATAAAAGTTCCATGACTATTTTTATATGGGTGAGACAGAACTTAGGCTTTCACACTTGACATCAGTTAGACAGAAATCTAGCGAGAGTGTCTCTGAGTACATCAAGCTCTTTAGAGATACCAGAAACTGATGTCTTAGTCTCAATATTTCAAAGAGGGATTTGGTGGATCTGGCCTTCAATGGGTTGTGTTCTGAGATTAAAGAAAGTCTAGACAACCAAAACTTTTTAGAAGTTAGTCAAGTTTTACAGCGGGCTCTGGTCCAAGAAGGCCGAGCCAAAGATAAAAAGTTTATTAAACTATTTAACAAGCCTAGGGCTGAAGTCCACATCATGGAACACTCCGACAAGGAAGAGTTGGAAGAAGAAGACGATTCGGCCGACATGTATGTGGCTGAATGGGTTTGGAATGCTAAAAGCAAACCCATCACTTGTTCTAAGTTACGGCCGTCTCCCACTAAGAGTCGGCCTAGCAAAGTCAAATACTCATTTGATATAACTAAGTGCGATAAAATATTTGATTTTCTCTTGAAGAACCAGCTTCTCAGGTTGCCTAAGGGCCAAGTCATTCCAACCGCCGACGAGCTAAAGAAACGCCCCTCTTGTAAGTGGCATGATTCGCACTCCCATTATACTAACGACTGTGATGTTTTTCGTCGGCAGGTTCAATCAGCCATAGAAGAAGGACGATTGAAAATAGACCCCAGTCCAAAGATGAAGCTGGACATGGACCCCTTTCCTGTGAACATCGTCGACCTCGATGAGAAGAAAATACTGATTCGGCCAGAACAGGCCGAGTCGGCTAAGGGGAAAGCGGTCATTATTGGAGAATCACGCACACGCACACTCATGCCAAAGAACCCTAAAGTAGGAGTGTGGAAAAGGAATGCCAACACGTCTCCCTCGGCTAGGACTCACAAAAAACCAAAGGTGACATACCAAATGCTGCTGAACAAACACGAGAGGAGAGCTAAGGAAATAGGCCCCCGTCCAAAAAAGCTCAGACAACCGAAGGGGTCAAAACAGTCGAAGGATGGCTTTGGACCCCAGTGGTTGAACCCACCACACAGTGGCTTCAGACCCCAGTGGTCGAACCCTCCGCACAGTGAGTTTGGACCCTAATGGCCGAACCCTGCGCATAATGAGTTTGGACCCCAATGGCCAAACCCTCCGCATAACGAGTTCAGACCCTAGTGGTCGAACCCTCCGCACAACGAGCTCGGACCCCAACGGCCGAACTCAGCTCCGCTCTGGGTGAACCCTCCGGTAGGAGGCTTCAGCCCACAATGGCCAAACATACCTCTGGCCTAGCAGGACCCTTTACTAATATGGTCCGAAATACCTTCGACATGGCCGATCCTCCTTCTGGGCAATGGGTTTGGCTCGCAGTGGGAAAAGCCACTAGAGCCACCAATGCCTCCGTCATACAACTGGGCGGGAACCTCGTGGGTTCTGAACCACACCTCGCCCCCGGAGTACCCCTCGCAGTATAACACTGCCTCCTACTTTCCTTCGGAGTATTATAATTGGTAGGGACAAATAGACGTGGCGAAGGGAGATATCTTCCACAGGCTGTCTGTGGTACCTCTGAATCGACTCACACAGGATGAAGCCGGGAGAGATGGGTGAGAAGGAGCGTAGGAGAGGGAGTCCGAAGACATCACAGTCAAGGTAGGGTCTCAGGAAGTCCCAATCCAGAAGGTCCTCTCACCGAAGCCCATCGGATGTAAGCCCCTAGTCTGGCCGAGGCTAGTGCCGAAGCCCAGTCCGATCGGCCAAACGAGGCCGATCCAGCCGACAAGGTTCGTAGAGAGGTGCCTACCAGGCATAAGACACGCGGGGCCAACCTGGGTAACACCCCTTCAGCCAAAGATCACAGAAGCAAGGTGGTGGTGCATGGTACCAAGCCACAACCATCTTGGGTACCTCCGAGCATGTCCAAATCACAGAAAAGATGCCTACAACGCCTGCGATCACAGGAGATGCGCGAAAAGAACGCCGAGGATGAGCGAGATGCCATTTTTGAAGAAATCCGCCCTCGGCTGATTGTGAAACAGGTATGGAGGCCTAAACCGATGGAGACAAAGAACCTAGCTCCCATTCTGAGCAACGATGATGACGACATGCTTGATGAAAACTACACACCCATCTCTAAGGGGCCCGTACCTCAGGCACCTCAAGCGATGGACGTCAACGTCGTCATACTTCCTGCCGAGTTTGCTCTACTACGAGATGAGGTCGAGGTCGCTCAGTTAAACCTCGGCCCACGAGGTGTCATTTTCGAGAAACGTGAGGATATGGCTCGTCACCTAAAGCATCTTTACGTCAGGGGGCACATTGATGGGAAGCTGATCTCCAGAATGCCCATCGACGGTGGCTCCACTATCAACTTAATGCCTTACTCTCTTTTGAAGAATCTTGGTAGGGGCGAGGAGGACCTGAAGAAAACTAACCTAATGCTCAATGGCTTCAACGGCAAGAGTTCTGAGGCAAAAGGTGTGCTTTCCCTGGAGTTGACAGTAGGCAACAAGACTCTGCCTACAGCATTCTTTGTCATTGACATGCAAGGTAACTACTGTGTGCTGCTTGGGCGTGACTGGATTCAAGCAAATTGCGGCATTCCTTCTACTTTGCACCAATGCCTGATGCAATGGGACGTCAATGATGTGGAGCTCGTACAAGCAGATACTTTGGCCCAAGTAGCATTGGCCGATGTAGCCATCGACGCCATCCATGACAAAGTAGAGTGTCTGTCAGGTAGAGACCTCTCGGATTATGACTTCGTTAGTGTATCCGCAGGGCATTTTGTACCCGTGTCTGTAAAGCTGGCTGATGTAGCACAGCTATTTCTAAATTAGTAGCCATGTCTAGTAGAAGTAATCTTGATTGGCTAAAGTCTCACGTAGAGCAATATTGTTCTTCCAAAGATGGTATTGCCTAAGCCATTGAAGACTTTAGCGAAGTAGAAAAATTTTACTACGGATCAAGGTAGTTCATTTGTTTCTAAAGAGGTAAGGGACTTCGCCGAATACTACGGCATTAAGTTGATAAATGCTTCACCTTACTATGCTCAGGCCAATGGTCAGGTCGAGTCTAGTAATAAAACTGTGATTAAGCTTATTAAGAAGAAAATTGAAGAGTTTCCTAAAAGGTGGCATGAAGTGCTTTCCGAGGCATTATGGGCTTGTAGGATTGCAAAGCACGGTGCCACCAAGGTCAGTCCATATGAGTTGGTATATGGACAAGAGCTCGTTCTGCCTGCAGAGGTAGATCTCGGCTCCTTAAGAGTGTTAAAGCAAGACGGTTTATCGGTTGATGAGTATGAGGCTCTTCTGAAGGATAGTCTGGAGGAAGTGACCGATAAGAGACTAAGGGCTTTAGAAGCCATAGAGGTAGACAAGAAGAGAGTAGCTAAAGCCTATAATAAGAAAGTTAAAGCAAAATCGTTTCAAGTAGGGGACTTGGTGTGGAAGACGATTTTGCCTTTAGGCACGAAGTGTCCCAAATTTGGCAAATGGTCACCTAGTTGGGAAGGTCCTTTTAAGATAACCAAAATCGCTCCCGGCAAAGCATCCGTGTTGGAGTCCCTGCAGGTAGAGCGGTTTCAAAGAGCTTTGAATGGTAGATACTTGAAAAGGTATTTCCCAAGCATGTGGCAAACATCATAAAAGTGTCGGAAAGCCGATATGGATGATATCATCTTCAGCTCATTGTGCTTTTAGTTCACTAGTTCACTAAAAGGCAGGGGGGCATGTGTTGATAGCAAAAAATGGCATTAATGGCTAAATTATCAAAATATCAATTTTTGGTAATTTGGGCCAAAAGTACACATGTCCAGGGTCCATCCGAAGCCCTATAGGGTCGAAATCCATCAAGATATGGGCTCTGAAAGCCTCTAGCCAGCCCATGGGCTTCGGCCAGGAAGCCTACGGAGGCCCACGCTACCGAAGCTTCGGAAGCCTTCGGAGGCCCACGCTGCCGAAGCTTCGGCCCGAGGAGCAAGCCTCGACGGGCCTGGCCGAAGCCCACGCTACCAAAGCTTCGGCCCGAGGAGCGAGCCTCGATGGGCCTGGCCGAAGCCCACGCTACCGAAGCTTCGGCCCGAGGAGCGAGCCTCGATGGGCCTGACCGAAGCCCACCTCGGGAGAGATAGAGATAGACACGTTTTCCAGCTCAATCTCTATCTCTATCCGATCAGATTAATAGCGGATTAGATTAGGAGTTAAACCCCTATAAAGAGAGAGGCTTGGCCGGCGTGGAGAGCCCCCCAACTCAAACCAAACCAAACCAAAGTCATGCTTTGATCGTACCTTTACTTTTACCTTTATTTTCCTCTACCTCTTCGTGGGTTTGCCTGGAAGCCCTTCGTCGGTCGCTACAGAACAGTGGTAAATCCTTGTTACTTTGCCTGTGAAGTATCCGTTAATCTACGTAATAGATTGCTATCGCCTTGTTACTTCGCATGTGAAGTATCCGCTAATCTGCGTAATAGATTGCTACCTTCGCTACTAGTGCAACACTTAGTAGAACTCGGTCCTCAGGCCGAATTGGTACTTAGCAGGTTCACACGTTCGGAGCCCCCTTTGTCGAAGGTGTCCGGAGCTGAGAGATCGGTTCTGGAGGTCCCCAAGACAACCTTCGACGAGACCACAGGCTTCGACAACAGGCTTCGCCATGACCGTACTCCACGCCGGACGAAGTTGCACTCGCGCGCGGCCTTCACGTCACTATTTTGCAATTTGTTGTATCGGAGATCGCACGCCGAACCCCGTTGTTTGGAGGTGATCACTGCGTATAGACCCGTTCGGAGTCCACCTTCGACCAGATCAGTCCGAATGCCGAAGCACCCTTCGGCGGAGTACTTCGCACAAGACACCAAGGCTGGTCCATTTGGCTTCCTACAGTCAAGTCGGCTCTGATACCATCTTGCGGCGCCCCAATTTATTGAAATCAGAACATTATTGAATTTCATAAGAAAAACAATAATACAAGAGGTTCACCATGCGACAATCGTACATACGACAAGTATTCATGGTACGCAGACCATATTTATTACATCAGAGTTTAATAAAAACAATAATAAAAGTAGAATTGCATGATGAACGCCTTCTTCAAGATCGTTTTCTTGACTGGGTCGCTACTCCAGACCATCCTCCTCGTAGTACGCAGCCTCTGAAGTGTTTGTCCAACGGGTATGAGTACAAAAGTACTCAACAAGCCACCGCGAATGCAAGTAATAATGCAAGATAATAACAAAGGAAGGATAATGGCTAAAAGTGCGGAAAAGTACATTTTCAGTTACTGCATTTAATGTAGTTAAATTTTATCATGCGGAACAATAAACATGAACATCAATAACATCATTTAACTCGAGGAGTATGTTTTACCTCCTCGCACAACAGTCCTTATATGTCAACCATCATGCACATACATATCAAAAGTAAACTAACTGTGGGATGTCACGCAACCCGCCCTTGACTGTGGGCTCGGCTTTTCGAAAAGATTAATGACTCTGATCAGAGATGTACTACTGTACCCACAAGGCACGCACTCATCCCAAACACCAAGGTGTAACGAGATGACCCATACCACGGGAACTCGTGACAAAACCTCAGCATGAAATGCTCCAAGCGATAACCACCCGCTCTAGGTTTCGCCGGCGCGCCGGGCCGCATCCCGGCTAACGTCGCACCCCCTTTTGCGCCACGTTGGTACAAGCCACCCGCAGGTGCTGCTTGACCCATATCCAAATGGTGGCTTCGGTTTGGAACACTCCATACCTTAGTTAGGACTTACACATTAGACTTGTGGTTAGTACAGAAGTGTATTGCAACGGATCCCGCAGACCGGTCCTTATAGTGCCCCGGGTGCTACCGACCAATACCCTAGCTTGCACCCGGAACCCACCATGCATTCACTCACAACCGTAACTCCAACACCGACAGAATTCCAAAGATGAGAATAACGGGGATCATATAGTAGAACCAATCGCTCCGACTCATTTTTAATCCTATAGCAATCGTGTCAATACATTGGACACTAGCTAATAATACTAATCATATGGTGACAAGGAGTTTAGGATAGAGAGCATGGCTTGGGTTGCACATCAAGGTCGGGGGATCCTAATAAATATATTGTAAGGGTTTCATTTGACTAATGCATGTACATCCTATGTGTTTTAGCGATAGTTTAGTAAAACATGGGTTCAACATGCTCAAAAGATTGGTTTGGTGACTTGCTGACGACGGGAAAACGGGGACCCTCTAGAAATATAAATATGTATGTTGGTGAGGGCCTTATCCTCGAATCGTTAGATACAAGTTAATTTGATTTAAATGCAGAAAAAATGAAATATCAGACATTGTGAATCCATTACTTCCAGAATTAATACGCTTACATAATAAATCTGTTAATTACATCTCCGTAGAGAAAACCCCTGATTAAGAGTTCCGACTAAAAGAAAACTACAATGCATGTTGATATGAAGCTAAAAAAAGGAATGAAAATAAAATTCTATCCTAGCTCCAGCGTCGTTGAAGAGGTGTCTTGATTTTTCTCCATATTGATTTTTGTTTATGTGTACAACATAAGTGCTTGTCATCTTTGTTAATGTGGACATCATGAATGCGCCATATATACGTATATGCTATGCTTTATCTTCTTTGGTATGGTGCCATTAGGCGTAATCCAATAAACACCTATTTTGGTATTTGAATTATAACTTAGTCTGACTTTGTAATTTTTTATTGTCACGATGCCTCAAGTATTGAGGCTCAATTATTTATGCTATTGTTGCATGCCTTGTTTATGCACATGTATGCAATTTGCGCCATCTACAGTATATTATCATTTATTTTTGATCAAACCTATGTACAAAACATGATTATGAATCATTTTTTATAAGTGTCAATGACCTCATATTTTTACTATGGAGCATTTATGAAGAACATAAACATTCTCCTTTTTTTATGTGATGCTATATAATAAACATAAATGTTGTTCGGATACATTCATTCTTTAATTTTACTCGCCATTGTGCATGTGTTTGTGCGAGTGCTTGTTACTTTTGTTAGCATATATGTATACATATGCCATTGCATATTTTCCTTATGGCCGCGTTATTTTCATATATATATGATGCATATTTTGATTTGCTTATTAACTTTTGTGCACCTATAGAGCAAATGAATGACTATTTGCAAGGAAGTAACTAGCGTAATAGGCTTCAATATATTCGAGGTCATCACGTTCATGCCATAATACTTATTATTCAGAGAGTTGTGTGGCATAATTTATGTATATATTATTTAATCTCATTTAAACTACGTGTATATGTTTGACGTATATTTAGAACATGAATGATTTAATTTACTGTTCCGCCTAATGCTAGTGCAGCATGTGGTATGAAACGTAACCCGAAACGGGTGTACAAATTTGTTCAATGTATAGTCAGATCTTATAAGTTTGTTTTATATTTGATTTTTTTTATTGAGATCATGCCATGTTTTTTTTTACAGAACTCATGTACAGAGTGTGAGGCAATGAAATATGCCATATATTTCTATAACTTGCATGATGCAGATGTAAATGACTACCTAGCCCTTCTATTGATGCTAGCATTCTGACGTGTATATGTATGCCATGATTTATATCCTATGGTGCCATTAGGCTTTTTGCTTATTTTGATATCCCACCTATAACTTAGCTCAACTACATATTTTTTATTTTGATCATGCCTTGAATCTTGAGGCTTAATTATTTATGATACTGTCGCATGAGTTACTTATGCATATGTATGCAATTCGCACTATTTATATATGTATGTGAGAAATGCAAGTATTTATCATAACGTGCTTATGAGTCATTTGTAGGTATTTTTGACCTTATATTTATACCATAGAGCATATATGAAAATTTTAGTTGGCCCTTATACAGTTGACATATGTTGAGAAAATATTTTTAGACTCGTAATAGAAAGTAGAGCCTAAAAATTATGATATGCATTCCTAGGCTTGTACCGAAAGGCAAAGCCTACGACTATGACTTATATATGCATTCCTAAACTTGTACTGAAAGGCCGAGTTTAGGATTATGATGTACATTCTTAGGATTGTACCAAAAGGCCAAGCCTAAGACTATGATATGTATATGCATTCCTAAACTTGTACCAAAAGGCCGAGTTTAGGATTATGATGTGCATTCCTAGGTTTGTACCAAACGGCCGAGCCTAGGACTATGACATGAATATGTATTCCTAAACTTGTACCAAAAGGCCGAGTTTAGGACTATGATGTGCATTCCTAGGCTTGTACCAAAAGGCCGAGCCTAGGACTATGATATGTATATGCATTCCTAAACTTGTACCAAAAGGCCGAGTTTAGGATTATGATGTGCATTCCTAGGCTTGTACCAAAAGGCCGAGCCTAGGACTATGATATGATGCATTCAATTTGAAAAAACATGAAGATGAACAAATAAGCATCATGTCTATACCTTGGTAGCACCTTCTTCCTCTGAAGAGAAGATTATCAGGATGAATCTCCCTGCTTCCTTCGCGTGTGCGTTCTCAAGCAAAGTAGCAGTGCGGAGCTCTCAGAAAGTAGCAGCGAGCAGCCTACTCTCTACGCAGTAGCGTGTGCACTCCAAAAAAATTTTTTCTCCCCTTTCGCTTTGCTGCCGTATGCCTCTATTTATAGAGGAGGCAGGATGAAAACCTCCTGTGCGTGCTGGACGTGGAGGACGTGCGTGCGTGGAGCAGCAGGACGTGTGCAGTGCGTGCGTGGAGCAGCAGGTGCGTGCGTGGGAGAGTAGCTCCTGTTTTCCTGCGCATGCATGCGTGCAGAAGTGGAAGTTTTCTGCATGCACGTTCCTCTTTTTATGTAATTTGCTCAAGTTGCATGTAAAGCCTGCCACTCCCTGCATATACTGTCACAAAAAAAACTGCCACGCAAGAAGTGCTAGCTTGATGCTGAGATGCCCTAATTTCTTATTTATTAAATTATATATGGTTGATATTTTGGCCCATATTTAAAATATGTGATCAAATTTATTTATAAGTTGTATAAATTATTCATCATTATATACGTGTGTATATATATATTTCTCTTCTTTTTATTTTAAAGACACATGTTGCAACTGATTGTATAATTTTCAGTATATTTTATTTAAAATATTATATCGGTCCATCTATTGATGCATATTTGGAATGCAATATTTACGTCGATTGCTGAATACCCCTTTTTTATCTTTGCACATATATTTATTATAGATTTTTAGTGATGCACATGCAGTGATATACCGATGAATATCATATTTAGAGAGGCATTATCATTATGTATATATACTATTTATTTCGTATATATGTGTATGTATTTATATCACACGCACATGTAGTCATGGTAAACCGTGAGATATATATTATATGCTCTTTTTTTATATTGACGTTGTTCAGTCTCACACCCATATAATATATTTTTTAATGTAACCGTTATGATTATACACATTTTTTATTTATATTTTCATGCCACTGGACAGAGAGGTTGTCATTTATTTATATAAATAGAATATTTCGTTATGTCGAAGTTGCTTTTCTTATCGTATTTTTTTATATGTTTTATGATACATGCTGGGTACTGAAATATTTCACACCAATAGATAGTCGTACATATTCGAGGTATATTTACTATGAGTTTTTTTTTTGCTACTATATAAGTATATATATTTTTTTAAGGAGCCGAAATTATTGTCAACAGATGCCCCCTCGAGCTGTGGATGCGGAAAATTATGTAAATTATTAATGCTTTATTTTCGGCATCTGGAGCTCGAAATATATAACGTGCGTATATAACATTCATATACTTTTTTGGACATCTCGATAATTTTATCTTTCTGAAGCATATTGCTCAAAAAATACCGCTCGAAATTATTTTTATGAGTAATTTTATACGGCTGTAATATTCGTATAGCCATTTTGAAAATCTGTTAGACAAAATAGATAAAGGCGGCTGTGTTCTTTCTCTGTTTTTTTTTTTGTTAAATACATTCTTTCCTTCGGCAGGCAGTTAGCCTCAATTATCTGTGAAGCCAAGCAGCCACTTTGAAAATCTGTTAGAGAAAATAGATAAAGATGGGCTGTTTTCTTTCTTTGTTTTTTTTAACACATTCTGTTTTTTCTGGTCAAGTTGTTAGCCATCTCTCTGGTGGCAACGCACGTCCACGTCCAGAGCCAAATTGAACTGTTAGCCTCCCTCTGGTGACATCGTTGCTACGTCCACAGAGCCAGCGCCATCAATCTTCTCTCGGCCTTAATTTTCTTGCTTCTCCACGTGAACTTCAGTGCTTGTTTCATCTGTCCACGGGAGATCAGCAGGGCACCGAAACAGGTACTGCACGCCAAATATTTTCGCTTTCTTTATGAATAATTGCCACCGTTTCTTTTTTTTTTCTTTTTTTTATCATATACCGACGATTAGAATAGGCACTATCTCGACCTATTCTTTGAATGATATTGCATTAATAATTGGATGAATAGTCCATTTACTCATAATATTTTACCAGATTGATGCTCAGATCAAAGGTCCAAACATGTGTTTGGCTAGATTAGTGTTAATTATTTTAGGTTGTACGCATGTATAAATGCCTTTGTGCCTTCTTACTTGCCTATTCTTTACTGTTTTAGATTTCATCCGCTGTGGACATGCATGGATTTTGTAGCATCCTTTGATACTTCTGATTTGAAAAATTGAAATAACGAAGCTGCTTGCCTGATTATGTCTACCTATGTGAACTGTCGATAAGCAACCTGAGGGCTCGAAACATGCATCCTTTATACATGCATAGTCCCTTTATTTCGTTTTTTTTATAACCCATGACAATGTGATCCTTTACATATATATATATGTATATATATATGTATATATTTATATGCTTTTATTTTCCCCAAGTAAAAGGCTTCTGTTTCATCTTCTTTTTTTTGTCAGTAATTAGCAACAGAAGTGCCACATGTATTTTTTTTAATTTGTGTTTCTTTACTAATAGTTGTCGCCCAATTCTGCTAATTTTATTTCATTCATACGACTTTTCCCGTGTTTATTTGGCACGAACAATAATTTTTTTTTTATTGACTTACATAGGCATTTTTTTTTTGAAATTTTAACGCTAACACCATTTATGGTTATTCCTTTTATTATATTGTTAAATAAAGGTCACCCTTATATAAGTGTCCACTGATATTTTTTTTGTAGATGGAAGGGGTTCATTCTTCAATCCTAACCAATAAATTACCTCTTTTTCGCGTGGCACAAATACAACTTTATGAGCCAGAAACTAGCGAGCTAGCTAATCCTGTTATAAGAGAACAGGAGTTGCCTACAGGAGAAGTCAACCTTAGTCATCGTGGTTGGAACTCGGGTCCTACTTTTAGTGCCCATTGTTTTTATCCCCCTGCGCCCTTGCCTCGGGATGATGAGATTTCCACTTTAGGAAATATGATGGTTGCCAATGGCCTAGGTTGGGAGAATTTTTCTATCGTGCATTCCCCTATTCCTTCTGGCTATGTGGAGTGGGGCACCTCCATTCTTTGTCATCATTCTTTTCTTTTGCGTGGTAGTGAAGAAGGCACAGACTATATTTATGGAGCTATCCATTGTTCCTTAGGACAATATTTGGTATCTCCCTCAATGTTAAAATCTTTACTAGAAAGATGGAACCCCAACACTAATACCTTTATTTTTACTCATGGGGAGCGTACAGTAACATTGCTTGACATGTACAAACTCTCAGGGTTACCCTTGGATGGTGAATTTTATGAAGAATATGTCCCTTCTTCTCACGAGTTAGATCCTTCTCTCTTATTGTATCCAAGGACCTTATCGATACTTATGGACACATGGAAAAAACTTTCAGTCAATGGCCCTGTATCATATCAAGACTGGTGTGATCATTTCCATAATAGGTCAAGAGGTCTTTCAAGCTCTGCTGATATGGAATCTAGGCGTCTATACACCGCAGCTTTTTTGGCCTTATGGCTCTGTTGTTTTGTCATCGTTGGGGGAGGACCAACTATTCGACCTGGTGTATTGGTCATGGCTTCTTGGATGACTCTAGGGAGAAGATACTCACTAGCCCCACCGGCCTTGTGTTCTTTGTATTATTCTTTGAGGCTGATGTGCTCTAATCCCATAGGCCCAAGTGCAACATGCAGGCCATGGCCTGTGCATTTTCTTATTGGCTGGATGGGACTTTATCTTAAGAAGCTATATGGAAACAAAATCGGTCACCCACCTCTCCCTAAGCACAAATTTTCCAATCTCGAGAAGCCTCTCATGTTGAACACCGCATTTCGGACCGCGAATTTCTTTAGTCCTGAAGGTGCACATGATTTTCTATGTGATGATTCTAATGTTGCATGGAAGCCCTATGGTTTAACACGGCCCTCCGATGCGCCTCGACCCGCCAAAGTCTCAGTTGCTTATATGAGTCAGGTGTTTTCTGTATCTGTCCGGCGTGGTATGCTCCCTTGGAGAAGAGCAACAAATATATCAGATTCTTGTGTAGCGGAACCATATCATCCTGACCGTGTTGCTCGCCAATTTAGGCTTGATCAGGTTGTACCCTATGCTCCCCTATCAAGCCTTCTTACTAATGTTGATATTGGAATGTCATATGCATTTTGGACACACCTATTAAGGACCTGGCAGGATGTTCCATGTCGACTCCCAGATGATTCATATTCTGGCAAATCTTCCGTAGCTTGGGCTAATTGGTGGAGAATCTTTTCAAAACCCTTCTTTAAAATCAAGGGTGACCTCCGACATGGTAGCCTTTTTGGTCGGGTATCTCTAAAAACTAGGGAAAATAAGCATGGTAGCAACAATCGAACTATTGCCAATCGCCAATTCTCCTTAAATGATTTTATAGTGATACGGGCAGTGCCCCCTGAATATCGAGATCAACACATTGCATCTGTTAAAGAAAGGGAGTCAGAGGCCGATGGCATTTGGAAGACGATTCTACATACTTATTTCACCAATGATGGGACTCAACCTATTGTTCAACCGGGCATGGTATGTTTTTTTTTTGTATACATATGAAGATATATCTACAAGCCTCTCATATTATCCATGTTTCATTTTTTTTTCTTCTCTTTTTTTTTTTTGCAGAAAAGGAGCAATGCCATGTCATCTACCACAGCTTGTTCTGCCTCCCAACCTATACTATCAGGGGATGTCATTATTGTCGATGACATTCCAGAACCACCATCTTCGAAAAGGAAACTCAATTTCGGCAATGAGCCCGATGGTGCATGTGACGTACTCTCATCAACATTGAGCGCATTAGTGGATAACGCGGATAGTGACGAGGGTCTTGCTCAAGCTTTTGAAGATATCGCTGCTAATCAGGGGCTTGACTCAATTATAGATATCCCTACTAATGACTTTTATATAGCTGGGCCGGCTGGTGATTTTCCCCAGCCGCTTCCATCTACAATATGTGAAGTTTCTTCTATGCTTGATCCTCTTGATATGCTATCTTCGCCTGGTAGATTACCATACATCTCTTATGTTTGCTTTAACCTATTATTCCTTTTATTTATATAACTCACTCTATCTTATTTCAGCCTATCAAGTTAATTCACAGGACACTTCTGATATTATGGCTAAGTCAACTAGTGAGGCTGAGCTTGGTATGGATTTCATTGAGAAAGCATTTCAGGAAGCTACTATCAAGGTGCTAATGGGAGCGACAGAAGGACTCAACACTGACACTTTACGTGATCCGCAATGTTGTGCTCGTCTAGAGAATGTATCCGCCCGACTTCCTTCTCTTGTTCCAGGTGTGGATAAGGCGAAGGAGTTGCTTCTCCAACTTATATCTGTATCACAACAGCTGCAACTAGCCCATGCAGAATTTGAGAGCTATTCAGCTCAAAAGAGGAAGGAGCTTGATGAAGCAAAACGTGGACTAGCAATTCATGAAGTAACCAGCGAAAATCAGGAAAAAGAAGAAATTTTGGTTCATGAGAAATGTGAAGCAAACAAGAAATTAATAGCTTCTCTCACCACACAACTGAATGAGGCTATCTCTGTTTCGAAAATCTTACAGGAGGAGAAGGCTCAATTTGCTCACAGACCTTCTGAACGTGAAGCTAATGGCAAGAAGTGGAATGAGGCTATTGTTGAGGCTACAGCAGGAGTTGAGCAAGCTGCCTCCAATTTACAAGTGAAGGTAACTAGTTGTGAGCAGAATGTTGATGACCTCCTGAAGAGCTTGAAGACATGGTCTGCTATCTCAAATTAGTTATGCTCCCTTTATTTGTCCTCATTTTAGTTTGCAGGTGTTAGAACTTCATGTTTGCATAATTGTCGAGACTTAAATTTTCGTTGCTCGTTGGATTTTATCAATGTTTCATTTGGTTTATCATGAAGACTTGCGATCTATATTTATATGAGTCACTGGTTAATCGATTTTTTTTTTGTGCGTGTGAGGAACTTCCAATTCTATGGTTCTAGTTATTGTTTTCTGGAGATTTTAAACCCCTTTTTACTAGATCTGCAGATTGGTTCTTGATCTGACTTTGCACTATAGTGGCTTATATGCTGCTTACTAGAAATTTAGTTTCCAATTCTTCTGTACCACCATTAAATATAGTGGTCTTTTTCTTGCATATAGGAGATCTTACCATCTCTCATCTTTTAATATCATGTTTTGTTTTCATTATGGAAGAAAACACTCAGACTTGCACTTTGATTCAGTGCCACTTCATGTTTGTAGCTCCTAGTGCTTTATGATTTCTCAACTTATTTTTTTATGGCAGCTTCATTATTTCCTTGCGATTTATATAATAATTCTTTTTTGAGCACATAGTGCTTACAGTCATATTCTGTTTCAAAGATTGTATGTGTGCTTATATAAACTATTGACATTGGCTGATCATCTCTTCTATTTTTGAGTTAAGCTCCAATGAAGTAGTGTACACATGTAAAAACGATGCAATGGATTTGGATTTTAGGTATTTTTTTGCCTTTATATTTAGTATGCATTTCTGTATTCAGTTGTTGGCAATTGATTTCAAATGTTCACACTTTTGGCAGTCAAATATTGATATTTAAATGATGCAGCCTTTAATCACTTGCATGACTTCCAAGTTATGTTTTGATTCAGCTAGCGTGTGGCCTAAGGGCATGTTTAAGCACATAGTTCTTCTTGAGATCATACTATGGTTTCCAAGATTTATGTGTGCATAAATTAATATTTTCACACTGCTTGAGCCATCTCCATTATGCTGGCCCTGGACTCCAATGAAGTGGCGTACATTGCTTACTATAAATTTAGTGTCCAATAGACTATTACAGCAACAGTTTCCACCTTTGTGATGGTAATTGTTTTTATTTAACGCGGCATCAAATTATTTATATTTCTTTGGATGCAAGCGTTTATTAATCAAGTAATCGATTACTCGCTTCACATTGTGACCAACACTCCCATTATTTTGGGAGATTTTTTTTTTACCGCCTACATATCATATTTATTTTAGGCTGGAGAGCCTTCTTGAATAATTCCGATTTATTTATTTATTTACTATTTTTTTTGCTTATGAGGTTTGGAGTATTATTCCATTTTTCAGGTTGTATATACACATATGTTTCATGGGGTACAATATGCAACTTCGTGAGAAGGAGGATTGTACATTAATCATTTTGTTCTCTTTTTTTTTATGTGTCCACAGTTTAGGCTCATGAGGGCTGGAGCATTTCATTTATGTACCCAAATTGTCATTTGTATTTGACTAATCGAATTTGTGCAAATGAGAGTATTTTTTTTTATTTACTCATTATCGCACATCTTTAAAAGTTTTTTTATGCATAATAACGTTTTAAGAATTTTCCATTTATCGGAGCTGGGTAGTACTCACCGTCAGGAGAGATGATTCTATATGCTCCACTAGAATATACTTCTTTCACGACATAAGGACCCTCCCATTTAGGCTCGAATTTTCCTTGCATCCGATGTGTAATATTCATAGGACGGATGACCGCAAGGACTAAGTCTCCTTTTTTAAATGACCTTCTTTTGAGCCGTTTATCGAAGGCGCGTGACACTCTAGCTTGATAAGCCTCTAGATTTTGTAGTGCTTGTAGTCGTTTTCCTTCCAACTTTTCTAGCTCATTAAGGCGTAACTTTGCAGCTTCAACCTCTGCTATATTTTCATGAATAGCAACCCTTAGCGATGGGATTTGTACTTCTATAGGTAGTACTGCTTCACCACCAAATACTAATGAATAAGGGGTCATCCCAGTCGGGGTACGTGTTGTCGTTCTATATGCCCATAATGCCTCGAGAAGCTTATTATGCCACTCTCGTTTGTTTTTGGCAACGACTTTCTTTAAAATTTTACATAGAGTTTTGTTAAATGCTTCTGCTTGTCCATTAGCTGCGGCATTATATGCTGTAGAAAAATTATGTTTAATTTTAAACTTGGCGCACAACTTCCGTATAAGCTCGTTTTTAAATGGGGAACCATTATCGGACATAATTTTGGCCGGTACACCAAATCTATATATGAGATGTGTTCTTATAAAGTTTTCTACATTTCTAGCCTTGACTTCTCTCAATGGTACGACTTCTGACCATTTGGAGAAGTAATCGGTTGCAGCCAAAATGAATTTATGGCCTTTGGATGATGGAGGTTGTACCGGTCCTACTACATCCATTCCCCACATTTCAAACGGCCATGACATGGTCGTTGGATGTAACGGCTCATGAGGCTGATGGATAAAATCAGCGTGTATTTGACATTCATGACATTTCTTTGAGAATTTTATGGAATCCTCGAACATGGTTGGCCAATAATAGCCTAAATGCTTTAATTGATAATATAGCTTGGGCCCCGATTGATGTGACCCACAAACTCCGGCATGTACTTCATTCATGACATCTACCACTTCATTGTGAGCTATACAACGCAACAATATGCCATCATATGAACGTCGATAAAGCGTGTCATTTATACATGTATACCGTGTTACTCTTTTTCGAATTCTTGCTCGTTCAACTGACTCTAAAGGTAGATATCCATGGCGTAGATAATCGAGGAAGGGTGACCTCCAGTCTCCTGTTTCAATCTGACATACATGTGTCGTCATTGCCGCGTCAGTCGCTTCTTCATTTTCAGTGAGGATCGGTAACACTCTATGTTCCTCCACTCGAATATCCATCGTTTGGTAAGCCCTTAGTGACATGCTAGCGGCTAAGCTTGCTAACGCATCAGCTTTTTCGTTTTGACTTCTTACAATATGTTCAATATTTAATTCGACGAACATGGTCATTAGGCATTTTGCTCTAGCGAAATATGGTAACAACCCTTCTTTCTTTACTGTATATATACCCAAGAGTTGGTTAATTATCAGTTGGGAATCTCCATAGACGGATAGCGTGTCAAGCCTCATATTTAAGGCTATCTCAAGCCCAATTATCAATGCTTCATACTCAGCAGCATTATTGGAGACCGCTGTTGTTAACGTAAATGAATATGGTATTATGCCTTCGTCGGGCGTGATGAACACTACTCCTGCACCAGCCCCTGATTGACGACAGGCACCATCAAAATACATTTTCCATGATGAACTTGTAACTGACGTAGCAAGTACCTCCTCATCAGGTAAATCATCGTCGATAGGAAAATCGTCTGGCACGGGATGTGCTGCGAGAAAATCAGCCAATGCTTGTCCTTTTACTGATTTTTGCGGGACAAAAGTGATGTCAAATTGTGACAAGAACATTGCCCACTTAGCTAGTCTTCCTGAGAGAACCATTTTATTCAATATATATCTTAGAGGGTCTGCTCTTGAAACGAGGTGCACAGTGTGCTCCAACATGTAGTGTCGAAGTTTTTGGGCTGCGAATACAAGTGCTAGACATATTTTTTCCATGTCTGGATAATTACACTCTGCCCCCACTAATGTGCGACTAAGGTAGTATAATGACATTTCCTTTCCCATGTCGTTATTTTGCGCTAAAAGTGCGCCTAAGGATGTTGGCATTGCTGCTGTATATAATATAAGAGGCCGCCCTTTAATTGGGGCATTTAGGATAGGTGGGTTTATCAAGTATTTCTTAATCTCATTAAACGCATTTTGACACGCTTGATCCCACTCGAAGGGGGTCCCTTTTTTCATAAGTCGAGAAAAAGGCTTGCATCGACCTGACAAATTTGAAATAAATCGTCTTATATATGCCAAGTGGCCTTGAAGGCTCTTTAGCTTATGCAGGTTCGCTGGTGGTGGCATCCTAACTATGGCCTTTATTTTGGATGGGTCAACTTGGATACCCTGTTTTGTGACGATAAATCCTAGAAATTTTCCCGATGATACTCCGAATGCACATTTCATTGGATTCATCTTTAATTCATGTTTTCTAAGGCGGTTGAATACAACGCCTAAATGTTGTAAATGATCATTCTCTTTTCTTGATTTTACGACGATATCATCTATGTAGCATTCTACTATGTCATGTAGCAGCCCATCTAGGACGACTGTCATGGCTCGTTGGTATGTGGCACCCGCATTTTTTAATCCAAAGGGCATAACTTTATAACAGTATATCCCTTTTGGTGTTCGAAAAGCAGTTAACTCTTCATCTTCTGGTGCCATTCTTATTTGATTATATCCTGAAAAACCATCCATAAAAGAAAATATTTCGTATCCCATAGTGGCATCCATGAGAATTTCAGAAATAGGAATAGGAAAATCATCTTTTGGACATGCTTTATTCAAATCTCTAAAATCAACACATACACGCGTTTGTCCATTCTTCTTTTTAACAGGGACAATATTAGAAACCCACTTGGGGTACTTAACTTCCCTAATAAACCCTGCAACTATGAGTTTATCGACCTCAGCTTCAATTTTTGGGAGGACATCTGGGCGGAACCTTCTTTGTGGTTGTTTTACTGGTGAAACATCCTCTTGTACGGCTAACCGATGCATTGCAACCGTGGGGTCTAAACCTGGCATTTCATCATAAGACCAAGCAAACACATCTTTATTTGAGGAAAGAAATTTATGGTATTCTTTCTTACTCTCTTCAGACATATATTTGCTAATGTAGATTGGACGAGGATCATCAGGCGTCCCAATATCAATTTCTTCCAACTCATCAACTGTTGATTGGTTTCCATCCTCCATTTGTGGAGATGCTTCTGTCGTATCTATAAACTTGGCTGAAGTCATACAAACTTCATAACCCAAGCCATATTTCTCTTCCATTAATTTCTTGTCCTCATGCAGAGCGTTCAACTGTGCTTGTGATAGCAGCTTCATAAATGGTGCAAGCTGCCCCCGGCCACCACATAAAGACGGTCCTGTGAGGGTGTCATAACCCATTTGCTGCATTATATACAACACCTTGTTATCATATAAAGAAATGGGCAAAGACTCATTATCTTCATTTGATAAAGTAATATGTGCGGATGTTCTAGCTTTATTTTTGGCTGGAACAAATTTGCGCAATTCATTTCGTGCATGTCTTATTTTGTGTTGTATCAGAGAAGGTGGAGGCATTGTTAATTCTATACCTTTATCAAGGGACAGCTCATTCACCACTTGAAATATTGGTTCCCCCTTCTTTCTCAAATCAGCTGGTATATATTGATATATTTTTCGAGTCGATGAGGTTTCTCTTTCTTTTATTTCTGCGAACCTTTGCTCCAATGTTGATTTTGTCTTTGACTTTTCTATTTTACCCACAGGCTCAATGTAAAATTTAGCATCAGCATAGAAAGATTCGGCTACTGTAAATGGCCTTTTATCAGCAAAAATTGTTGTTGTTTCTCCTTCAGCATCTTTGTATTTGATGCATTGATGAAGTGTAGATGGCACCACTTGATTTTCATGAAGCCATGGACGACCAAGTAAGGCATTGTATGAAGTAGCAGCATCAATCACATGGAAAGTCACATAAGTAGACAATGCTTCCATTTTACACACCAAAGCTATAGTGCCCATAGCCTCTTGGCCTGACTGGTTGAAGCCATGAATAATTACATTTGATCGATTGAGATCTTTCTTAGAATACCCAATCCTTTTCAGAGTGCGTAAAGGCAATAAATTTATAGCAGATCCCCCATCTATCATAATTCTATTTACGGACAAATCATCAATTTCACCATACATAAGGAGAGGACGATTATGCTTCTTATCTCCTAATAGTAGGTCTTCATCCGTGAATGTCATGTTTAGAACCTCAGCTAATTTTGCTTCGGTGTGAGACACTTCCACCCTATAATCCTCGGGAAATGAAAGTGCTGTAATAAAAGCCTTTCGCAGATCAGAAGATAGACACAGAGCATCATACACTGAAAGCATGGCTGGTATTTTCTTCAAATGAGCAATTACATCATACTTGACTGACACATTAGAAGTGGGGTCAGTTGTTTCATCTGAAGCTACATCCTTGCTTCTAGGATTTTTAGGAGGGGGGCGAACGTCAGCCAACTGACGGCCCGATCTAAGTTGAACTTGGTCTACTTCTAGGGGTTCTTCCTCCAGGAAGTACAATGGTTCATCATCTTCTTCAAAGACTCCGACTATGAAAGCATTGAAGTCTTCATGTGTGCCGTCCTCACGCCGTGCCAATTTTTTAGAACTTGTTGGCACAAAATGAGGGATTTCACCTTTGAGCGTTAGTCTTTCGAGCACGCTTCGCCTTTTTCGGGGCTGTCCACGCTCTTCTGATTTTCCACAATCTGATGAGTTGGACTTGTTGGCATGCGTCCCTCTGACGTGTGCTCGTTGCTCATCGAGATATGGTGCATCGCCTGAGACAACCATGGGAGCAAACTCAGACTTTGGCATCATTATTTGTTGATCATGATTTGGAATCATATTGGAATATGCACAACTCACCAGATCATTTTGAATGGTAGCGATGTTGGCTGCCATCCTCTTTCCTTTCTTGAAACTCTTCAAAAGGTCTGTATTGATTGTTCCCTCATCTATCAACTTCTGGATGATATTTTTTACCACAAAACAATCTTTTAGTGTATGACCCAAGACGCGATGGTAATGGCAGAAATTTGGTTCATTGAACTTAGAAGCTTCTTCTGGTCTTTTTGACCTTGGAAGTTCTATAAGGTCCAACTCTTGCAATCCGGCAAAAAGATCTGGCACCTCCTCTGCAGGGAAGGAGTATTCTTTACTCTGGCGCTCACTAAGAGTTGGCCTTCTGACAGCTTGAGGTTCTTTTAGTTCTTTGTTCCTCGGAGCTGCTCTATCTATTTGCAACGATGGGATCACCGTTGTTGCTTCCATAGCCTGAACTTGCTTTGGCTTGAATGGAACTTTATCTCTTGGAACATTCTTATCTATTGGCTTTACGACTGTCTTTGAACGACGAGCCACATATTGAGCATAATTTTCAATATCAGTTGCCTTGGACGCCAGCTCTTCAAAAGTTATGGGACGTACACCTTGCAAATAAACGGCCATATCAGGCCGTAGGTTGTTCATACACATCCGTACGGCCTCATGTTCTGTAATGGGTTGAGGACAATGCAGACTAAGGTTCCTCCATCTATTTATGAAGTCAGCAGCCTTTTCATTCGGCCCCTGCTCTGTTTGTGTCAGTTCTGTGATGCCAACAGTCCTTTGTGTACTATAAAAACGCTCAAGAAAAGCATCTTGCATCTGTTCCCAAGTTTTCATAGAGCTTGGTGGCAACTTGCTATACCAAGTGAAGGCAGGCCCCGACAGTGTTTGTACAAACTGTCGTAGGAGGAGAGCTCCATTATGAGCTGTATCTTGGCAAGCTGCTAAAAAATGAGCTATATGCTCATGCGGCGACCCAGTTCCATTAAACTTACTAAATTGTGGCTGTCGATAGTTGCTCGGAAAAGGCACCATATCAACATCCGGAGGGTACGGTTTAACATACCCCGGACGCATAGAGTAGTGTGATTGCATATATTGTGCCTTAACCCCTTCAGTGATCATTCGTTGAATAGCTTCCAAGCTAACACCGGGCATCACTTGGTGGTCCTCCTGGCTGGTAGAGGCTTGTCCCTTATTTTTTAGCCCCGCACCATTTGCTACTTGGTGTCGAAGAGCAGCTAACTCATCTTCTTTTTGTTGCAATGATGCTGTGAGCTGAGCTAGCCGTTCTTCTACCGATAGGGTCTCATTCGTTGCTAGAACTTGCTCAACACACGGTCGTTGAGGTCTAAGAGAATTTGGCTCGATGGACTCTATAGCATCCGGTGCATTATTTTCAGGATAAGTTGCATCATCATACAAGGGATTATGAGACTCTGAATAACTTGAGTCGTAAGAATTTGTAAGACTCCGTGTTACAGGACGATGACATATTACACCATTTTTTCTAGCTTTCTTTCTTTTGAAATGCACCGAGGTAGAGGATGCTTCACTTGTGCTATCCCCTGTTTCTCTGACCTCAACCGGCATTGATGAAAACACCTCAACTGATTTATTCGAAGCCTCTTTTCTAGTCGGCCATGGAGATAATATTGTTGTTGTCTTCTTGGATGTGCTTGGCACTCTCTTCTTTACTGTCACCCTCTGGTCATGATTAGGCAGCAGAGAAGCTGGTCCCTGAATTGCACTAAATGCTGATTTTGTTCGCACGGACAATTCTCTTCGCTTGTAATCTGCTCGCTTCGCACGAACGTTTGCAGCTTGCTTGATGTAGACTTGCCGCCAAGGGTCTTGCTTTACGAATTCTTGATATTCTGGCCAGTTGGCCAATGCCTCAACTCGTCTCATGATGGCGCCACCCACACTATTTTCAGATGTGGAAGCACCTGGCAGCAATTCTCTCATCGTTTGGTAGATACTTCTTTCTAGAAATGCATTTGAATCATCAATCCATCTTCCTTGAATCCTTGGGCGATTCCCCCTTGTTCTATTGTAGATGGTATGGCCCACCTTCTTGCGCTGGCGAGTTGTCTCCTTGGTTTCAATCGCCATAGGGAAATTAATCCAAGCTTGGCGAGTGTTGCGCCGTCGTCGATGGTGTCGGGACGGAGAGAATGACCCTTCAAAGGAAGGACATTGTATTGGTGATAGTGATGACTCCGGATCAGAAGGCACCGCTGTTGGATCTATATAGCCCAATTTAACCTCCTCGGGCGTGAGATAAACCCCTTGCCATTGGAGTGTGCGCTTCTTTTTTGACTTGCATCGTGCCTTGCTAGATTTATTGACCAGCATAGGGATGAACTCTGGCGCATCAGCTCGAAGTTGGCTTGTTATCTTGTATGTTATGTCATGGGATGGTGAAGCTTCTTGCACCATCGTGTTGCTCTTGACTTTGTCCAAGGGTTGTTGGTGGTGAGTTTCATCCACCATCACAGCTTTGCCTTTATCAAGTGGTTGCATAACCTTTGTAGATGAAGATGTTGCCACTGTGGGCTTCGATGGTGCAACCACCGTTGGAGCTTCATTATGCTTTGTCATCACATCCTCTTTTCCAACTACTTGAACCAATGGAGAACTTGCCATTGGGTTAGTTGGCTTCGCCTTTGACGGGCGTGTCTTCTTTTTATGAATAGGCCACTCCCCAAGTGTTGTGTAACAAAACCTTGGTGAGGGCTTGTGGATTCCCGCCTTGCCACGTGTACTCCTAGTAAACCCAGGAGGTAACACGTCTGAGGAAACTGCTTCATGAACAGTAATGATCAACTCTTGTGAGGAGGCCTCACGTGCCTTTGCAGCCGCCCTTTGCCTTCTCTTAGCAGACTTGGACATGACAGGGACAAACTCATCATGTTGCTTGGAGTCCACCTCTTGGTCCCAGCCTGCTGGGGTTGGTGACGCAGCGGTTGTCTCGAGTGAACTACTACTATTGGCCGCTTGGAAGGGACCCATAGGGACGTCCACCCAAAGCGAACCAAAGCGTAGCGTGATGAAAGGTTGAACTCGCCCCGCCATCCTTATCATAAAGAAAACTATATGTCAGTTTTCTTATGCACATATTATATTTGGCTATGCAGATGCATCATGAAATATTTAGCATGGTTGAACACATTTTTATGTTGCACCATGATCAACGTAAAGTAGCAAAAAAAATATTTCACTTGTTTATATCATTGTAATTCATGTCGAAACTCAAAGATGAGGGGAGAAGTATGTCCCACTGGGCGTGCCAGAATCTGACGACGGGAAAACGGGGACCCTCTAGAAATATAAATATGTATGTTGGTGAGGGCCTTATCCTCGAATCGTTAGATACAAGTTAATTTGATTTAAATGCAGAAAAAATGAAATATCAGACATTGTGAATCCATTACTTCCAGAATTAATACGCTTACATAATAATTCTGTTAATTACATCTCCGTAGAGAAAACCCCTGATTAAGAGTTCCGACTAAAAGAAAACTACAATGCATGTTGATATGAAGCTAAAAAAAGGAATGAAAATAAAATTCTATCCTAGCTCCAGCGTCGTTGAAGAGGTGTCTTGATTTTTCTCCATATTGATTTTTGTTTATGTGTACAACATAAGTGCTTGTCATCTTTGTTAATGTGGACATCATGAATGCGCCATATATACGTATATGCTATGCTTTATCTTCTTTGGTATGGTGCCATTAGGCGTAATCCAATAAACACCTATTTTGGTATTTGAATTATAACTTAGTCTGACTTTGTAATTTTTTATTGTCACGATGCCTCAAGTATTGAGGCTCAATTATTTATGCTATTGTTGCATGCCTTGTTTATGCACATGTATGCAATTTGCGCCATCTACAGTATATTATCATTTATTTTTGATCAAACCTATGTACAAAACATGATTATGAATCATTTTTTATAAGTGTCAATGACCTCATATTTTTACTATGGAGCATTTATGAAGAACATAAACATTCTCCTTTTTTTATGTGATGCTATATAATAAACATAAATGTTGTTCGGATACATTCATTCTTTAATTTTACTCGCCATTGTGCATGTGTTTGTGCGAGTGCTTGTTACTTTTGTTAGCATATATGTATACATATGCCATTGCATATTTTCCTTATGGCCGCGTTATTTTCATATATATATGATGCATATTTTGATTTGCTTATTAACTTTTGTGCACCTATAGAGCAAATGAATGACTATTTGCAAGGAAGTAACTAGCGTAATAGGCTTCAATATATTCGAGGTCATCACGTTCATGCCATAATACTTATTATTCAGAGAGTTGTGTGGCATAATTTATGTATATATTATTTAATCTCATTTAAACTACGTGTATATGTTTGATGTATATTTAGAACATGAATGATTTAATTTACTGTTCCGCCTAATGCTAGTGCAGCATGTGGTATGAAACGTAACCCGAAACGGGTGTACAAATTTGTTCAATGTATAGTCAGATCTTATAAGTTTGTTTTATATTTGATTTTTTTTATTGAGATCATGCCATGTTTTTTTTACAGAACTCATGTACAGAGTGTGAGGCAATGAAATATGCCATATATTTCTATAACTTGCATGATGCAGATGTAAATGACTACCTAGCCCTTCTATTGATGCTAGCATTCTGACGTGTATATGTATGCCATGATTTATATCCTATGGTGCCATTAGGCTTTTTGCTTATTTTGATATCCCACCTATAACTTAGCTCAACTACATATTTTTTATTTTGATCATGCCTTGAATCTTGAGGCTTAATTATTTATGATACTGTCGCATGAGTTACTTATGCATATGTATGCAATTCGCACTATTTATATATGTATGTGAGAAATGCAAGTATTTATCATAACGTGCTTATGAGTCATTTGTAGGTATTTTTGACCTTATATTTATACCATAGAGCATATATGAAAATTTTAGTTGGCCCTTATACAGTTGACATATGTTGAGAAAATATTTTTAGACTCGTAATAGAAAGTAGAGCCTAAAAATTATGATATGCATTCCTAGGCTTGTACCGAAAGGCAAAGCCTACGACTATGACTTATATATGCATTCCTAAACTTGTACTGAAAGGCCGAGTTTAGGATTATGATGTACATTCTTAGGATTGTACCAAAAGGCCAAGCCTAAGACTATGATATGTATATGCATTCCTAAACTTGTACCAAAAGGCCGAGTTTAGGATTATGATGTGCATTCCTAGGTTTGTACCAAACGGCCGAGCCTAGGACTATGACATGAATATGTATTCCTAAACTTGTACCAAAAGGCCGAGTTTAGGACTATGATGTGCATTCCTAGGCTTGTACCAAAAGGCCGAGCCTAGGACTATGATATGTATATGCATTCCTAAACTTGTACCAAAAGGCCGAGTTTAGGATTATGATGTGCATTCCTAGGCTTGTACCAAAAGGCCGAGCCTAGGACTATGATATGATGCATTCAATTTGAAAAAACATGAAGATGAACAAATAAGCATCATGTCTATACCTTGGTAGCACCTTCTTCCTCTGAAGAGAAGATTATCAGGATGAATCTCCCTGCTTCCTTCGCGTGTGCGTTCTCAAGCAAAGTAGCAGTGCGGAGCTCTCAGAAAGTAGCAGCGAGCAGCCTACTCTCTACGCAGTAGCGTGTGCACTCCAAAAAAATTTTTTCTCCCCTTTCGCTTTGCTGCCGTATGCCTCTATTTATAGAGGAGGCAGGATGAAAACCTCCTGTGCGTGCTGGACGTGGAGGACGTGCGTGCGTGGAGCAGCAGGACGTGTGCAGTGCGTGCGTGGAGCAGCAGGTGCGTGCGTGGGAGAGTAGCTCCTGTTTTCCTACGCATGCATGCGTGCAGAAGTGGAAGTTTTCTGCATGCACGTTCCTCTTTTTATGTAATTTGCTCAAGTTGCATGTAAAGCCTGCCACTCCCTGCATATACTGTCACAAAAAAAACTGCCACGCAAGAAGTGCTAGCTTGATGCTGAGATGCCCTAATTTCTTATTTATTAAATTATATATGGTTGATATTTTGGCCCATATTTAAAATATGTGATCAAATTTATTTATAAGTTGTATAAATTATTCATCATTATATACGTGTGTATATATATATTTCTCTTCTTTTTATTTTAAAGACACATGTTGCAACTGATTGTATAATTTTCAGTATATTTTATTTAAAATATTATATCGGTCCATCTATTGATGCATATTTGGAATGCAATATTTACGTCGATTGCTGAATACCCCTTTTTTATCTTTGCACATATATTTATTATAGATTTTTAGTGATGCACATGCAGTGATATACCGATGAATATCATATTTAGAGAGGCATTATCATTATGTATATATACTATTTATTTCGTATATATGTGTATGTATTTATATCACACGCACATGTAGTCATGGTAAACCGTGAGATATATATTATATGCTCTTTTTTTATATTGACGTTGTTCAGTCTCACACCCATATAATATATTTTTTAATGTAACCGTTATGATTATACACATTTTTTATTTATATTTTCATGCCACTGGACAGAGAGGTTGTCATTTATTTATATAAATAGAATATTTCGTTATGTCGAAGTTGCTTTTCTTATCGTATTTTTTTTATATGTTTTATGATACATGCTGGGTACTGAAATATTTCACACCAATAGATAGTCGTACATATTCGAGGTATATTTACTATGAGTTTTTTTTTTGCTACTATATAAGTATATATATTTTTTTAAGGAGCCGAAATTATTGTCAACACTTGCCTTGTTCAGCGAATGGGGAGGGAGGAACTTCCGAGTAATATTCTGGCTCCTCGGCGGCGGCGTAGTCTTCCCATTATAAATAAAATAAAATACAACATTCAATCAAACAATATAACATCACACAACAAGCACATAGGTTTAAATTGGTTTAATTGAATGAAAACCAAGTTGTTAAGTTTCTGAAATTTATTTTACAAATAATTTAAAATGAATTATAATGAAATGTTGTCCTCTGTAAAAAGGGGTTTTAAATGTGAATAATCTCATTTTAAGTTTTCTAAATAATTTAAAATGGAAGGTTTAGAGAAAACTTAATGGTTGCATTATATTAACAGGGAATGAATAAATATATTTTTTTACTAAAATTTAAATAATAGAGTTTGTATTTTTAACATAAGGGTATTTGAAGACTTTAATGAATAAGAGTGAAATATTCAAAGTAAACATACTGTTTTTATTGTACTAACGTGTAGAGAATAAAATTACAAAATTTCTGGAATTGAAATGATAATTTTTGGAGTTCAAATGCGCCAGATATGAATTTTAGAAGTTTAAAACCATTTCTGAGATTTAAACTAAATCAAAAACAGCCACCGGTCCACGGTGAGCCAGGCTCACGGTGAACCCATGCACTGTGCGCGTGCGCCGGATCAAGATCCACCGTTGGATCGTGATCGAGCGGCCACGGGCAAGGCGGGGGAGTTAAGTTATCGCGGACGGCCAGGATTAAAACATCGAATCGGTACGCGATGGATGGCCCAGATCCATCGCGGGTTTTAAAACTATCAGACGCACGAGATTAAAACGTACCCCTTCGCTCCGATCCGACGGCGTAGATTAAACCGCACAAGGGATTTAATCGGTATCGTCAGATCCGGATCGCACGGCCAGGATCAAATCCGACACGGCACAGGTACTCAACCCGTGTCGGTCGTCTTCTCCGGTGACGGCGAGCGGGCCAGAGGCCACAGCGAGCTATGGTAGTCGTGTCTAAGGCCTAAAACGAAAAGAGGGCACTACGGGGATCACGAGGGTACCCTTGTGGTGGCGAACGGTCGACGGGGCGTGGCCGGTGACGAGAGGGGGGCGGCGAAGTGGTTCGGGACCTTGTCGGTGACGGCGATCCGGCGAGGCTAGGCGTCGACGGAGGGGTGGCCGAGGTCGGTGAAGTCCTCGCGTGTCACTGGCAACGGCGAGAGGCAACCGGAACGAAGGCGACGGTGAGGTTTTAAAACGTGAAATGTGGCGCTCTGGTTCGTTCTCAGTGCGATCGGGCGTGCGGGCTGGACGAGGGGGTGGCCGGGGTTTAAATAGGGTCGTCGGCGGGGGCAGTGGGGCGTAATCGGAGGAGGCCAAGAGTAAAGTCTCTCTTCAACGCCGGCGAGCTCCTGCCTTGCATGCATGCACTCGATCCGGGGGTGATGACGCGGTGGAGTAATGGGGGAAACGGTCGGGGAAACGCGGTGAATTCAATGCCGTTGACGGATTAAAGAGAGGGGGCCGGCGGGAGCGAATCCGAGGTGGGGTTAGGGTTTCGGCCGACGAGGGGGGGGATTTGGGGGCGGATCTCGTGGGGAAGATGGATCCGACAGGTGGGGGCCACCGGGCAGTGGGCGCGAGCGAGCGGGCGAGGCGACTGACGGGTGGGGTCGGGCTCGGCCGTGGGAGGGAAACGGTTGGCGCCGACAGGTGGGGCCGGGCACGCGCGCGGAGAGGAGGTCACTGACGGGCGGGGTCCACTGGTCAGATGGGGCGCGCGGGAAGGAGTGGGCTGGGCCGGCCGGGAGAGAGAGAAAGGGAGGGGGAGGCCCATTACTGTTTAAATGATTTTCTGATTAAAATAATTACAGAAAATGGATTAAAATATTTGGGCTACTTCCAAGGTTGGTAAAAATTTGTAAAAATTCTCAAAAATATATCTTGGCCTTGGGATCATATAAAAAATTTCTAGCCCCTGGATTGGTCATTTTATCTAGTTTCTAGTTCAAAAAGGTTAAGGAGGGCATTAAAGGTATTTCCAAAATAAATAATTCCAGGAAATTAGATTAAATAATATTTTTATTTCTCTGGAAATTTGGGGTGTTACAAACCTATCCCCCTAACAAAGAATCTCATCCTCGAGATGGAATGCTACTCGAATAGCTCAGGGTATTGGGCTTTCAGCTCATCTTCCTTTTCCCATGTGGCTTCTTCGACGGGGTGGTTGTCCCACTGAACCTTGCAGAAGCAAACCACACGGCTCCTGGTTACTCTTTCTTTAGTTTCCAAGATCTTGATGGGCTTCTCTATGTAGGTCAAATCCTCCTGGACATTGAGTTGTTGGAGGTCGGCTTGTTCGGCGGGCACACGAAGACACTTCTTCAGCTGAGAGACGTGGAACACATCATGAACTCCTGCCAAGGATGGAGGCAGTTCCAGCTGGTATGCCACTTCTCCTTGCCGTCGGAGGATCTGAAAAGGTCCGACATAGCGGGGTGCTAGCTTGCCTTTCATGTTGAACCTTTGAGTGCCACGGAGGGGAGTGACTCGGAGGTAGACATAATCACCCTCCTCAAAGGTTAGGTCTCTTCGACGGTTATCGGCGTAGCTCTTTTGTCGGGACTGGGCTATTTTCAATCTGTCCCTGATAATCTTGACCTTCTCTTTAGCTTCTCTCAATATATCTGTCCCAAACAGCTGCGACTCTCCGGTCTGATCCCAGAGCAGCGGCGTTCTGCACTTACGCCCATAAAGTGCTTCGAACGGGGACATTTGCAGGCTGGCTTGATAGCTATTGTTGTAGGAGAACTCCGCGTAGGGCAAGTTCTTGTCCCACATTCCGCCAAAGTCTAGAGCGCAAGCTCTAAGCATATCTTCCAATATTTGGTTGACCCGTTCGGTTTGACCGTCGGTTTGTGGATGATAGGCGGTGCTAAAGTTCAGTCGAGTGCCGAGTTCCTCTTGAAGGTTCTTCCAAAACTTAGAGGTAAACTGACTCCCACGGTCAGATACAATCTTCTTGGGAACTCCGTGTAGGCACACGATCCGGGTCATATACAACTCGGCCAACTTGGCAACGGTGTAAGTTGTCTTGATGGGGATGAAGTGAGTCCGAACGACATCACTGTATACTCGTAGAGTCCATAGCGGGAGGTGAAGGCAGTCTTGGGGATGTCTTCTTCCGAAATCCTCAATTGGTGGTAACCTGACCTGAGGTCAATCTTAGAAAACACCGAGGATCCTTTCAGTTGATCGAACAGGTCGTCGATCCAAGGCAATGGGTACTTGTTCTTGATGGTTACGTCATTCAGGGCTCTATAGTCCACGCACATCCTCTTGGTCTTGTCCTTCTTCATGGCAAAGATGGCCGGTGCACCCCAGGGTGAGGTACTTGGCCGGATGTACCCTTTTTTCTCCAGGTCTTCGATGTTGCTCTTGACCTCGACTAGTTCATTGGCGGCCAACCGGTATGGGCGCTTGGAGATTGGAGTGGTCCCGGGGACAAGTTCGATCCTGAATTCGATGTCCCGCTTGGGAGGCATTCCTGGTAGGTCCTCTAGGAAGACGTCCACAAATTCCTTGACTATGGGCACTTCTTCAAGGGCTAGCGAGTGGAGCGATGCCTCGAGAGGTTTGCGGCTGGTCATCCGAAAAGTGACGGCTTCGCCTTCGGGGTTGGTCACGGATATGGACTTGTTGGCACAGTCGATCACTCCCTTGTGCTTCATCAACCAATCCATCCCTAGGATGAGGTCGAGTCCGGTGCACTTAATGAGGACTGTCTCTGCCCGGAACGATACTCCTTGGATCTCTATCTTAACCTTAGGACTGTATAAGTGGGCTAAGGTTTTATTGCCTGGAGTGGCAATCATCATGGGGACTGATAGAGGGAGTACTTCCAAGTCATTGGTTTTCACAAAATCTTCCGAGATGAAAGAGTGTGTTGCTCTAGAGTCAAATAATATTATAGTCGGTACGGAATTTGCGGTAAACGTACCGAGCATGACTTCGGGAGCCTCCTGAGCTTCCTCCACGCTGATGTGGTTGACGCGGGCACGAACCGCCTAGTTGGGTGCCGCGCCTTGGGGCTGCTTGGGGTGGGGACGCTGGTGCGAATAGTGCCCTTCCTTCCAGCAGTTGAAGCAGACGACCGGCCTCCCTTGGCGATCCTTCAAGACCGGAGCCTTGGCGGCGGGTGTCGGCTGAGCGGCCGGAGCTGGTGGAGCAGGGCGGGGATGCCCGGCGTTGAATCCACCTGCAGCGTGAGGTGGCCTATAGGCGGGCCGAGGATGGTATGCGGGTGCTGGTGGTGGAGGGACGAAGCGAGGCCTCTGAGAATTCGCCTGCTGATGCTTGAAGGCGATCATCTTCCTCTTCTTGAGGTCCAACTTGTTTTGCTCAGTCTCTTGGATGAGCGCTTTATTCACCAACCGTTGGAAGTCGGTGTAGTCGGTGGCGACGAGCTAGATGGACAGCTCATCCTTAAGTCCTCGGAGGAACTTAGCATGGCGGAGGGCGTCGGTCCGCACTTCCTCTGGCGCGTAGCGTGCTAGATGGTTGAATTCATGGAGATACTCCATGACGGTCTGGTTGCCCTGCTGCAGGTCGCGGAACTCCTGTTGTTTCACCGCGATAACTCCGGTAGGGACGTGGGCAGCACGGAAGGCGATAGTGCACTCCGCCCATGTCACCACGTGGTCCTCTGGCTGGGACTCGCGGTAGTTGTCCCACCACACTGCGGCGGGACCCTAAAGCTGATGAGTGGCGAAGGCCACTCGCTCCCGGTCAGTGCAGGGGAGAAGATCCAGTTTCTTCCCTATGGTGCAGAGCCAATCTCCGGCCTCCATGGGGTTAGTGGTGCTGGAGAAGATTGGTGGGCGCACGCGCAAGAACTCCGATAGTTGGGGAGCAGGCGCGGGTGCATGAGGGGCGGGTTCCACGTTCTGCAGGCGGTCCAACTGCGCTTGTTGGTGTTGCATCTGGGTGAGGAGGGCTGTGATCAACTGGTTTTGATTCGCCATCATCTCCGCCAAGGTGGGGTGGTTGGCGGATGGCGACCCAGTCTGTCGTGGGCCTATTGCACCCCAGTTGGGCACAACGCCTTCGGGCAAGCCGTGGCTTCCTCCTTCTCCATTGTTGGAGCCGGTGTTCTGGTTGTCGGCCATCGTCTGAACATAAGAGGTTATAAGGTAAAAAGTTGAAGAAACAACATTACAGTCAAGAGTGGCCCATGGGGCTCATATATATTTATATTGGTGGTATAAAAGTTCATTACAATCAAGCTCTTATTTTATTCTACCTACAACACAAGTTGTTGCAGATAGCACCACATACATAAAATTATTCTAACTTAAACAACGGTAACTAGCGCCTACTCGCCACCAGAGGCGGTCTTCGTGCTCTCAGAACCACGAGTACGTGGATCCTGAGGGATGGTGGGCTCGAGAAAATTCTCAATGATGGGGTCGGAGACGAGGCCAGGGCGTGGTGCAGGGGCACTGGTGGTGGATGGTCTGGCAGTGGAGGGGTGTGGCGGGATCCTCTTAGGGCGAGGGGAAGGCTCACGGATGGGTTTCCTCTTTCTCGGAAGGAGGGGAACCATCTCTGCGATGTCCTTCTGCAGCTGCATGATCTTCCGCTGCAGCTTGTTGTTCTGCTGGATCAAGTTCTTCGTCTCTTCACGAAGAAACTCAACCGCCTCATGGTGCTCGTCGGCATCGAGCACCGCCTCAGTGTGGAGGTCGTCCATGGCCTACAGAAGACGCGACTGCCAGGCCATGACCGGATCATGAACGGAGTGAACTCCGATGTAGATGCTACGGTGGGCGCTGGGAGTGTGCTTCGGCACAAGCTGGAAGGACGAGTTCTGAAGACGATCATCATAGATCATCCTCAACTCCATAAGGGCCTGGAGGGCGACTCGTTGGCACGCGTCATCAAAAGTTGGGCCCCTAAGTGTGGTGGTGTAGGGTGGCAGGTGTTCTCCGGAGCCGTGGACGGTGAGGGAGACATCGCAGGGTCCGGCAAATTCTTCCATGTATACTCCTTGGAATTCTGGTTCGAAGAGGAACCCGAGGAAGGTGAGCATCATAAGGAGCTCCCTGACGAAGCCCTCGAAGTGGCGGCAGTAGCTGTGCACTTGGTAAACAGACATCTACAAAAACAACAAGTTGAAGAAAAGTGAGGAGAGGAAAAAAGTTTATAAAGTAGATTTTCGAGAAATAATTTTCTGTGGCTATTGGCTAGGCTGGTCCGTTTGGCTTCCTACAGTCAAGTCGGCTCTGATACCATCTTGCGGCGCCTCGATTTATCGAAATCGGAACATTATTGAATTTCATAAGAAAAACAATAATACAAGAGGTTCATCATGCGACAATCGTACATACGACAAGTATTCATGGTACGCAGACCATATTTATTACATCAGAGTTTAATAAAAACAATAATAAAAGTAGAATTGCATTACGAACGCCTTCTTCAAGATCATTTTCTTGACTGGGTCGCTACTCCAAACCATCCTCCTCGTAGTACGCAGCCTCTGAAGTGTTTTTCCAACGGGTATGAGTACAAAAGTACTCAACAATCCACCGCGAATGCAAGTAATAATGCAAGATAATAACAAAGGAAGGATAATGGCTAAAAGTGCGGAAAAGTATATTTTCAGTTACCGCATTTAGTGTAGTCAAATTTTATCGTGCGGAATAATAAACATAAACATCAATAACATCATCTAACTCGAGGAGTATGTTTTACCTCCTCGCACAACAGTCCTTATATGTCAACCATCATGCACATACATATCAAAAGTAAACTAACTGTGGGATGTCACGCAACCCGCCCTTGACCGTGGGCTCGGCTTTTCGAAAAGATTAATGACTCTGATCAGAGATGTACTACTGTACCCACAAGGCACGCACTCATCCCAAACAACAAGGTGTAACGAGATGACCCATACCACGGGAACTCGTGCCAAAACCTCAGCATGAAATGCTCCAAGCGATAACCACCCGCTCTAGGTTTCGCCGGCGCGCCGGGCCGCATCCCGGCTAACGTCGCACCCCCTTTTGCGCCACGTTGGTACAAGCCACCCGCAGGTGCTGCTTGACCCAACTCTAAATGATGGCTTCGGTTTGGAACACTCCATACCTTAGTTAGGACTTACACATTAGACTTGTGGTTAGTACGGAAGTGTATTGCAACGGATCCCGCAGACCGGTCCTTATAGTGCTCCGGGTGCTACCGACCAATGCCCTAGCTTGCACCCGGAACCCACCATGCATTCACTCACAACCACAACTCCAACACCGACAGAATTCCAAAGATGAGAATAACGGGGATCATATAGTAGAACCAATCGCTACGACTCATTTTTAATCCTATAGCAATCGTGTCAATACATTGGATACTAGCTAATAATACTAATCATATGGTGACAAGGAGTTTAGGCTAGAGAGCATGGCTTGGGTTGCACATCAAGGTCGGGGGATCCTAATAAATATATTGTAAGGGTTTCATTTGACTAATGCATGTACATCCTATGTGTTTTAGTGATAGTTTAGTAAAACATGGGTTCAACGTGCTCAAAATATTGGTTTGGTGACTTGCCTTGTTCAGCGAATGGGGAGGGAGGAACTTCCGAGTAATATTCCGGCTCCTCGGCGGCGGCGTAGTCTTCCCATTATAAATAAAATAAAATACAACATTCAATCAAACAATATAACATCACACAACAAGCACATAGGTTTAAATTGGTTTAATTGAATGAAAACAAAGTTGTTAAGTTTCTGAAATTTATTTTACAAATAATTTAAAATGAATTATAATGAAATGTTGTCCTCTGTAAAAGGGGTTTTAAATGTGAATAATCTCATTTTAAGTTTTCTAAATAATTTAAAATGGAAGGTTCAGAGAAAACTTAATGGTTGCATTATATTAACAGGGAATGAATAAATATAATTTTTTACTGAAATTTAAATAATAGAGTTTGTATTTTTAACATAAGGGTATTTGAATACTTTAATGAATAAGAGTGAAATATTCAAAGTAAACATACTGTTTTTATTGTACTAACGTGTAGAGAATAAAATTACAAAATTTCTGGAATTGAAATGATAAAACAGCCACCGGTCCACGGTGAGCCAGGCTCACGGTGAACCCGCGCACTGTGCGCGTGCGCCGGATCGAGATCCACCGTTGGATCGCGATCGGGCGGCCACGGGCGAGGCGGGGGAGTTAAGTTATCGCGGACGGCCAGGATTAAAACATCGAATCGGTACGCGATGGATGGCCCAGATCCATCGCGGGTTTTAAAACTATCGGACGCACGAGATTAAAACGTACCCCTTCGCTCAGATCCGACCTCGTAGATTAAACCGCACAAGAGATTTAATCGGTACCATCAGATCTGGATCGCACGGCCAGGATCAAATCCGACACGGCACGGATACTCAACCCGTGCCGGTCGTCGTCTCCGGCGACGGCGAGCGGGCCAGAGGCCACGGCGAGCGATGGTAGTCATGTCTAAGGCCTAAAACGAAAAGAGGGCACTACGGGGATCACGAGGGTACCCTTGCGGTGGCGAACAGTCGACGGGGCGTGGCCGGTGACGAGAGGGGCGGCAAAGTGGTTCGGGACCTTGTTGGCGACGGCGATCCGGCGAGGCCAGGCGTCGACGGAGGGGTGGCCGAGGTCGGTGAAGTCCTCGCGGTTACAATGGTGGGGTCGCCTAGGGAGGAGGGGGTCGCTGGCGACGGTGAGAGGCGACCGGAGCGAAGGCAACCGGAGCGAAGGCGACGGTGAGGTGTTAAAACATGAAATGTGGTGCTCTGGTTCGTTCTCAGTGCGATCGGGCGTGCGGGCTGGACGAGGGGGTGGCCGGGGTTTAAATAGGGTCGTCGGCGGGGGCAGAGGGGGTGTAATCAGGGGAGGCCGAGTGTAAAGTCTCTCTTCAACGCCGGCGAGCTCCTGCCTTGCATGCGTGCGCTCAATCCGGGGGCGATGACATGGTGGATTAATGGGGGAAACGGTCGGGGGAACGCGGTGAATTCAATGCCATCGACGGATTAAAGGGAGGGGGCCGGCGGGAGCGAATCCGAGGTGGGGTTAGGGTTTCGACCGGCGAGGGGAGGATTTGGGGGCGGATCTCGCGGGGAAGACGGATCCGAAAGGTGGGGGCCACCGGGCAGCGGGCGCGAGCGAGCGGGCGAGGCGACTGATGGGTGGGGCGGGCTCGGCCGTGGGAGGGAAACGGTTGGCGCCGACAGGTGGGGCCGGGCACGCGCGTGGAGAGGAGGTCGCTGACGGGCGGGGTCCACTGGTCAGACAGGGCGCACGAGGAGGAGTGGGCTGGGCCGGACGGGAGAGAGAGAAAGGGAGGGGGAGGCCCATTACTGTTTAAATGATTTTCTGATTAAAATAATTACAGAAAATGGATTAAAATATTTGGGCTACTTCCAAGGTTGGTAAAAATTTGTAAAAATTCTCAAAAATATATCTTGGCCTTGGGATCATATACAAAATTTTCTAGCCCCTGGTTTGGTCATTTTATCTAGGTTCTAGTTCAAAAAGATTAAGGAGGGCATTAAAGGTATTTCCAAAATAAATAATTCCAGGAAATTAGATTAAATAATATTTTTATTTCTCTGGAAATTTGGGGTGTTACATCGTCGGACTAACCCAAGTGCGGGGGCATGTTTTCGTGTCAACAGTCAGCAAAGCACCTTTGAGAAAATTAAAGAGTGCTTATCAACACTTCTATGGTAAGAGCTCCAAAAGCCAGAATTCTGTTTCGGTTGTACATTGCTGCAGAAGATAACGTAATAGGAGCCGTGCTAACTCAGGAGGTGGAGGGAAAAGAGTACATCATCACATTCTTAAGTCATCACTTGCTGGACGCCGAGACCAAGTACGTGTTTGTGGAACGAATGTGTTTATCACTCTATTATGCATGTACCAAACTACGCCACTATCTTCTCCCTAGCACGTGCATTATGGCTTGTCAAACTGATGTCGTAAAATACATGTTGCAAAAGCCGATTCTAAGTGGCAGAATCAGGAAGTGGGCTTATGCTTTGATTGAATATGATTTGGCTTATGAACCTTTGAGAGCTATGAAGGGCCAAATTGTCGCGAACTTTATAGTTGATCACCACGTAGACATCAATTAGAGTAGCAATATTGATCTAATTGAAGTAGTACCATGGAAACTTTATTTTGATGGTTTAGCTTATATAAATGGCCAAGGTGTTGTAGTGGTCCTCATATCACCTAATGGTATTCACTACGAGACCTCGGCCCGTTTAGAATTTCCTTCTACTAATAATCAAGCAGAATATGAATCTCTATTATTAGGACTTGAATTAATAAATTCCATGGGTATTAAACATGTCCATGCATATGGTGATTCCCTGTTAGTAATCCAACAAGTAGCTAGGTTTGATCAATGTTTTAATGGTTTGCTAAATAGTTACATGGATAAATGTTTAGACATAATTGTTGCCTTTGATGACTTCAAAATCTCTCACGTGACAAGAGAAGCCAATTCGTTCACAAATGATTTGGCTCAGCAAGCATCTGTCTATCAAGTCAGGAGGGGAAAGTTTTCTATACACGAAAAGCCAATGCTTGAGCTCCCTGCCAAAGCTAGAGGCTTCAGACGAATGCAAAGTCCGTTGGACCCTCCGGTTCGGACCCCTTCATCCACCGAAGGGTGTCACGCGCCGGAGCTCTCATACCAGAGCCCTTCATCCGACGAAGGACTCCACACACTGGGTCCTTCACACCGAAGCCCTCCTAGCACCAGAAGCCTTCATGTGCCGGACCCCTCCATCGAGGGGCCTCGGTCTGATCGGCTTCGCATAGCCGATCTGGTCAACCTTCGGCAGAAACAAAAGGAACCCGGGGGGCACCTCGAAATCAATAATTTAGGCGCCACTTCAGGAAATGAATTGGCTAACCCTCCAAAGATCCAGAAGGATTATTGGAGAATTCCAATCGTTCAGTACCTAAGCAATCCCAGTCAAAGGGTTGATTGGAAAATTCGGCGATAGGCGTTTAAATATTTACTACTCAACGATGTATTGTACCACCGAACTATTGATGGGGTGCTCCTAAAGGGCTTAAACACCGATCAATCTAAGATAGCTATGGGAGAAGTTCATGAGGGACTCTGTGGCACTCATCAATCGACCCAAAAATGAGTTGGATGCTCAAAAGAGCGGGTTTTTATTGGCCGACTATGACTGAAGATTGTTTTAAGTATTACAAAGGGTGTGAAGCATGTCAAAAGTTTGGTAATATTCAGTTGGCTCCTACGTCACTACTTAACCCAATTATCAAACCATGGTCGTTCCGAGGTTGAGGTTTATACTTCATCGGCCAAATTCATCCTCCCTTGTCAAAAGGGCATCGGTTTGTGTTGATGGTAACAGACTACTTCACCAAATGGACTGAGGCCGTGCCTCTCAAGAACATGACTCACAATGAGGTATCTGATTTCATCGTGAAGCACATTATACATAGATTCGGTATTCCCCAAACTCTCACTACAGATCAAGGTACCTCATTCATTGCTAAAGAAGTAAGAGACTTTGCCGAATTTTATGGTATTAAGTTGATAAACTCTTCACCATATTATGCTCAGGCCAATGGTCAGGCCGAGTCTAGCAATAAAACTGTAATTAAGCTCATTAATAAGAAAATTGAAGAGTTCCCTAAAAGGTGTCATGAAGTGCTTTCTGAAGCGCTATGGGCTTGTAGAGTTGTGAAGCATGGTGCTACCAAGGTTAGCCCATATGAATTAGTGTATGCACAAGAAACCGTTCTACCAGTAGAGGTGGATCTTGGCTCTTTAAGATTTCTTAAACAAAATGGTTTATCGGTCGATGAATACGAAACTCTTATGAAGGATAATTTGGAAAAAGTGACCGATGAGAGGTTGAGGGCTTTAGAAGCTATAGGGAAAGACAAAAGGAGAGTAGCTAGAGCCTACAACAAAAGAGTCAAACCAAAATCGTTTCTAGATCTAGGAAGATGGTTTCGGAGGCTGTCGGAACACCCTTTGGCGAGTCCCTACTTCGATCGCCCATGCCAGATACGTCGCGCTATTGTCGGTCCGGTCAAGTCTCGCGTACTAGAGCTACTCTGCATCTGGGTTGCTTCGCACCGAGGTCACGCCAGAATTCTTTGTATTGGACTTCGTCGTGTTGGCACTCTGCATCGGGCCTCGTCATGACCAGTAATACGTCCCGGACATAGTCGCGCCAGCGCACTGCGTTGGACTTCGTCGTGTCAAAAGGCTTCACGCCGGACCCTATCGTTCGGAGGCGATTTCGCGTCACAGTTTGTTTGGAGCCTGTCTTCGGCCAGATCGATCCGAAGCCCGAAGTCTATCTTCGGCGCGCCCTTCACACTAGATGCTGAAGGCCCCCTTCGGTGACCCTTCGCACGGTATACTCTGTACCAATCAGGCTCCATTCGGCCGATTGGATTATTTTATCTATATATTTCGGCTAATTGGATTATTTATTGTGTGATTTGATTACCTCGCGACTCCATCCCCTTGCCACTGTTAAGGGCAGTTGGAATGCGATGTCAGTGTTGTGTTATGCTTAGGCTCGTTTTGAAGTATCCACGCGCTTTTGGATCGTCGAACTAACCCAAGTGCAGGGGCACATTTTCGTGTCAACACACTTTTTGTCGACTCCACTAGGGAGGGATACGCCAGCATGACAAGTACATCTACATCGGCTACAAGTACTTCCACCATGACTACTACGTCTACATCACCGATGGATCCCATGGGGGGTGCAGAAATCGACAACCGTAACATCATGACGCCCACCCTTGTAGACATCCCAGAAGAAGGTCGGGCAGAGATCGAGGCAAAGATGAAAGAGTTACAAGATCTCATGCTTGGAAGCTACGTCAAGACACATGTGGGCTTCATCAAGCGCGACGTCAATATCCCCGACCTCACCTGTTGAGGGGTAAATTCCATCTTGACCGCTCACATCCCAATACATGTTTCACAACACACCTGAAAATAACCCTTATTACTACCCTGTTACGGAATAGCGTTAGGAAGCATTTAAGTGTGCCACAACACATTCTGGATTCAAATAATGATCTCAGGTTTGAGGACTCTGTAGGTACACCATTTGAGATGAAAACTGATGACACATTACAATAACAATCCCAACAGTATCTCAAGTGAGTCTATCCAACACCATTTCACTAACATGTATCCACATCACTGATTTGACATCTCTATGTCAATGTGTCATCACTATCCCACATGATGATAAGATCAGGGATCCTTTTTGAACAATATCGTTATAACACAAATAGTTTCATATAACAAGTCATCAACTCATTAATTGAATGTAAACAACATTTATTCAAGGCACAAGATAACAATTATCCTCTCACGTTAGCATAAACACTGCTAGTATCTTCCACATACACATAACTCACTCACGCAAGTATCTAATACCCATAAAGCTCAGGTGTGCCTCATGTTGTTCTTACTCTTTTTTCTTTTTCTTTTTGAAACCAAAACTTCCTTACTTTTGAGAATGACTAGGTTAATTTAATAAATTATATGTTAGTGTTGTGTTGTAACACCCCAAATTTTCAATACAATAAAAATATTATTAAATTCAATTTCCTGGAATATATATTTCTGAAAATACCTTAAATACCCTTTTATACCCAATTGAACTACAACATAGAGTAGATGGCCAAATTAGGGGGTGAAACTTTTTGTATATGATCCTAAGACCAAGATATATTTTGAGAATTTTATAAATTTTTACCAACCTTGGAAGTAGCCCTAAGATTTTAATCTATTTCCTGGAATTATTTTTATTCAGAAATGCTTTAAAACAGTAACGGGCTCCCTCCCCTCCCTTCTCTCTCTCCCGGCCAGCCCAGCCCAATCCCTCCCGCACGTGCCTTCTGACCTGTGGAGCCCACCCGTCAGTGACTGTAGCGCCCCGATTTATCAAATCGAGACATTATTGAATTTCCATAGAAAAACAATAATACAAGAGGTTCATCATGCGACAATCGTACATACGACAGTATTCATGGTACGCAGACCATATTTATTACATCAAAGTTTTAGCAAAAACAGTAATAAAATAATTAAAAAGCGGCATGACGAACATCTCCTTCAGGATCTTTCTTCTCGACTGGGTCGCTACTCCAGACCGTCTTCGTAGTAAGCATCCTCTGTGGGGTCCAACGGGTATGAGTACAAAAAGTACTCAACAAGCCACCGCAAATGCAAATAATAATGCAGGATAATAAACAAGGAAGGATAATGGCTAACATTGCGGAAAAGAGCAGTTGCAGTTATTGCATTTCGTGTAATCATATTTTAATCATGCGGAAAGTAAACATGAACATCATCAACATCAACTAACTCGAGGGGTACAGTCAGCCCCACCTCGCTCAATGGTCCTTACATGTCAATCCATCATGCACATACATATTCAAAGTAAACTAACTGGGGGATGTCACGCAACCCGCCCTTGACCGTGGGCTCGGCTTTTCGAAAAGATTTTTGACTCTGATCAGAGATGTACTACTGTACCCACAAGGCACGCACTCATCCCAAACGAGATGACCCATTTCACGGGAACTCGTGCCAAAACCTCAATATGAGATGTTCCAAGCGATAACCACCCGCTCTAGGTTTCGCCGGTGCACCGGGCCGCATCCCGGCTAACGTCGCACCCCCTTTTGCGCCACATTGGTACAAGTCACCCGCAGGTGCAACTTGACCCATCTCCAAATGGTGGCCTCGGTTTGGAACAACTCATACCTTAGTTAGGACTTACCCACTAGACTTGTGATTAGTACGTAAGTGTATTGCAACGGATCCCTCAGACCGGTCCTTATAGTGCCCCGGGTGCTACCGACCAATGCCCTAGCTTGCACCCGGAACCCACCATGCATACACTCACAACCATAACTCATCACCAACGGGAATCCAAGGATAAGAAGTAACGGGGATCATATAATAGAACCATTTTGCTACGACTCATTCTTATCCTATAGCGATCGTGTCAATACATTGGACACTAGCTAATATCATTGATCATATGGTGACAAGGAGTTTAGGCTAGAGATAGCATGGCTTGGGTTGTACATCAAGGTCGGGGATCCTAAATAAATATATTGTAAGGGTTTCATTTGACTAATGCATATATAACCTATGTGTTTTAGCGATAGTTTAATCAATCATGGGTTCAATATGCTCAAAAGATTGGTTTGGTGACTTGCCTTGTTCAGCAAAAGGAGAGGGAGGGACTTCGGGGAAGTACTCCGGCTCCTCGGCGACGTCGTAGTCTTTTTGATATAGTAAAGTAAAATAAAAAAAGAACACATTCAATCAAACAATATAACATTACATTATAAGCACATAGGGTTAAGTTGGTTTGATTAAAAATAAATCAGGTTGTTAGGGTTCTGGAATTCAGTTTATAGATAATTTTAAAAGAAATTAAAATGAAGCGTTGTCCTTTGAAAAAGGGTTTTAAAAGTGGTTATTCTCATTTTTAAGTTCTCTAATAAATTTAAAATGAAAGTTCCATAGAAAACTTAGTGGTTTGTTCATATCAACAGGAAATAAATAAATATGAATTTTGTTGAGTGAATGCATGGTGGGTTGTGGTTGTGAGTGAATGCATGGTGGGTTCCGGGTGCAAGCTAGGGCATTGGTCGGTAGCACCCGGGGCACTATAAGGACCGGTCTGAGGGATCCGTTGCAATACACTTACGTACTAACCACAAGTCTAGTGGGTAAATCCTAACTAAGGTATGGGTTGTTCCAAACCGAGGCCACCATTTGGAGATGGGTCAAGTTGCACCTGCGGGTGACTTGTACCAATGTGGCGCAAAAGGGGGTGCGACGTTAGCCGGGATGCGGCCCGGCGCGCCGGCGAAACCTAGAGCGGGTGGTTATCGCTTGGAACATTTCATGCCGAGGTTTTGGCACGAGTTCCCGTGGTATGGGTCATCTCGTTTGGGATGAGTGCGTGCCTTGTGGGTACAATAGTACATCTCTGATCAGAGTCTTAAATCTTTTCGAAAAGCCGAGCCCACGGTCAAGGGCGGGTTGCGTGACATCCCCCAGTTAGATTACCTTGGATATGTATGTGCATGATGGATGGACATGTAAGGACTGTTGTGCGAGGAGGTAAAACGTACTCCTCGAGTTAGTTGATGTTGTTGATATTCATATTTACTTTTCCGCATGATCAAAATGTGATTACACTAAATGCAATAACTGAAACTGCACTTTTCTGCAATGTTAGCCATTACCCTTCCTTGTTTATTATCCTGCATTACTACTTGCATTTGCGGTGGCTTGTTGAGTACTTTTTGTACTCATACCCGTTGGACCCCACAGAGGATGCTTACTATGAAGACGGTCTGGAGTAGCGACCCAGTCGAGAAGAAAGATCCTGAAGGAGATGTTCGTCATGCCGCTTTCTAATTATTTTTATTATTGTTTTTACTAAAACTTCGATGTAATAAATATGGTCTGCGTACCATGGATGTTGTCGTATGTATGTTGTCGCATGATGAACCTCTTGTATTATTGTTTTTCTTCTGAAATTCAATAATGTCTTGATTTGATAAATCGGGGCACTACAAGATGGTATCAGAGCCGACTTGACTGTAGGAAGCCAAACAGACCCGCCTAGCCATTAGCCACAGGAAATTATTTCTCGAAAACCTACTTTATAAACTTTGTTCCTCTCCTCACTTTTATTCAACTTGCTGTTTTGTAGATGCCTGTCTACCAAGTCCACAGCTACTGTCGCCACTATGAGGGCTTCGTCCGGGAGCTCCGTATGATGCTCACCTTCCTCGGGTTCCTCTTCGAACCCGAATTCCAAGGAGTGTACCCCGACGAGTTCGCCGGGCCTTGTGGCGTCTCCCTCACCGTCCACGGCTCCGGAGAACACCTGCCGCCCTACACCACACCACTTGGAGGCCCGACTTTCGACGTCGCGTGCCAACGAGTCGCCCTCCAGGCCCTCATGGAGTTGAGGATGATCTACGATGATCGTCTTCAGAACTCGTCCTTCCGGCTTGTACCGAAGCGTACTTCCGGCACCCACCATAGCATCTACCTCGGAGTTCACTCCGTGCGTGATCCGGTCATGGCCCGGCAGTCGCGTCTTCTACAGGCCATGGACGATCTCCATACCGAGGCGGTGCTCGACGCCGACGAGCACCATGAGGCGGTTGAGTTCCTTCGTGAAGAGACGAAGAACTTGATCCAACAGAATGGCGAGTTGCAGCGCAAGATCATGCAACTGCAGAAGGATATTGCGGAGATGGTTCCTCTTCTTCCAAGGAAGAAGAAGCCCATCCGTGAGCCCCTCCCTCCCCCGCCAGACCCTCCACCAGCGCCCCTACACCACGCCCCGGCCTCGTCTCCGACTCTATCATCGAGAATTTTCTCGAACCCACCATCCCTCTAGAGCCGCGTACTCGTGGTTCCGAGAGCACGGAGACCGCCTCCGGTGGCGAGTAGGCGTTAGGAGTCGCTATTTAAATAAAAAGCATAATTTGTATGTGGTGCTACCCATGACGAGTGTGTTGTGGGTAGAATAAGATCTTGATTGTAATGAACATTTTACCACTTGATTTATATATGCTTAAACTATTCTCGTTAATTGTGTTGTCATCTTTTTGCCTTATAACCTTATGAATTCAGAAGATGGCCGACCACCAGAACACCGGCTCCAACAACGGAGCAGGAGGAAGCCGTGATGCGCCCGAGGGTGTTGTACCCAACTGGGGTGCAACGGGCCCGCGTCAGTTTGGATCGCCCTCCGCCAATCACCCCACCTTGGCGGAGATGATGGCGAATCAAAACCAACTGATCACCGCCCTCCTCACTCAAATGCAGAACCAACAGGCTCAGTTGGACCGTCTGCAGAACGGGGAACCTGCGCCTCGCGCACCAGCACCCGCGCCTGCTCCGCAACTCTCGGAGTTTCTGCGCGTGCGCCCGCCCATTTTCTCGAGCACCACCAACCCGATGGAGGCCAGAGATTGGCTTCGTACCATCGGAAAGAAGCTCGACCTCCTCCCCTGCACCGACCGGGAGCGAGTGGCCTTCACCACTCACCAGCTTCAGGGTCCCGCCGCTGAATGGTGGGACAACTATCGCGAGTCCCAGCCAGAGGACCACGTGGTGACCTGGGCGGAGTTCACCATCGCCTTTCGTGCTGCCCACGTCCCCGCCGGTGTCATCGCGGTGAAACAGCAGGAGTTTCGCGACCTGCAACAAGGCAACAGGACCGTCATGGAGTACCTCCATGAGTTCAATCGCCTCGCCCGCTATGCACCGGAGGAAGTGCGCACCGACGCCCTCCGCTAAGCCAAGTTCCTCCGGGGACTCAAGGATGAGTTGTCCATCCAGCTCGTCGCCACCGACTACGCCGACTTCCAACGGCTAGTCAACAAAGCGCTCATCCAAGAGACTGAGCAAAACAGGATGGACCTCAAGAAGAGGAAGATGATCGCCTTCAAGCACCAGCAGGCGAACTCTCAGAGGCCCCGCTTCGTCCCTCCGCCACCAGTGCCCGCCTACCATCCTCGCCCCGCCTACAGGCCACCTCACGCCGCCGGTGGATCCAACGCCGGACATCCTCGCCCCGCTCCACCAACTCCGGCCGCTCAGCTGACACCAGCCACCAAGGCCTCGATCTTGAAGGATCGCCAAGGGAGGCCGGTCGTCTGCTTAAACTGCCGCAAGGAAGGGCACTATTCGCACCAGTGTCCTCACCCCAAGCAGCCCCAAGGCGCGGCACCCAACCAGGCGGTGCGTGCCCGCGTCAACCACATCAGCGCGGAGGAAGCTCAGGAGGCTCCTGAAGTCGTGCTCGGTACGTTCACTGCGAATTCCGTACCGGCCGTAATATTATTTGACTCCGGAGCAACACACTCCTTCGTCTCGGAAGATTTTGTGAAAACAAACGAACTGGACGTGCTCCCTCTACCCATTCCCATGGTGATTTCCACTCCCGGTAATAGGACCTTAGCCCGCTTATACAGCCCTAAGGTTCAAATTGACATCCAAGGAGTACTGTTTCGGGCCGAGCCAGTCCTCATCCAATGCACCGGACTCGACCTTATACTAGGGATGGATTGGTTGATGAAGCACAAGGGAGTGATCGACTGTGCCAACAAATCCGTCACGGTGACCAACCCTGAAGGTGCGGTCGTCACCTTTCGAATGACCAGTCGCAAACCACTCGGAGCATCCCTTCGCTCGATAGCTCTTGAAAAGGTACCCATAGTCAAGGAGTTTGCGGACGTCTTCCCTGAAGACCTACCCGGAATGCCTCCCAAGCGGGACATCGAATTCAGAATCGAACTTGTCCCCGGTACCACTCCAATCTCCAAGCGCCCGTACCGGATGGCCGCTAATGAACTAGCTGAAGTCAAGAGCAACATCGAAGACCTAGAGCAAAAAGGGTATATCCGACCGAGTACCTCACCCTGGGGTGCACCGGTTATGTTTGCCATGAAGAAGGACAAGACCAAGAGGATGTGCGTGGACTATAGAGCCTTGAACGACGTAACCATCAAGAACAAGTACCCATTGCCTCGGATCGACGATATGTTCGATCAGCTGAAAGGATCCTCAGTGTTTTCCAAGATTGACCTCAGGTCAGGTTATCACCAATTGAGGATTAGGGAAGAAGACATACCCAACACTACCTTCACCTCCCGCTATGGACTCTACGAGTACACCGTGATGTCGTTCGGACTCACGAATGCCCCAGCCTTTTTCATGAACATGATGAACAATGTATTCATGGAGTTCTTGTACAAGTTCATCGTGGTATTCATTGACGATATCCTCGTTTACTCCAAGACCAAGGAAGAACACGAGACTCACCTCCGTCTGACCCTCGGAAAGCTAAGGGAGCAGCAACTATACGCCAAATACAGCAAATGTGAATTTTGGTCATCTGAGGTGAAGTTCCTCGGCCATGTTATATCTGCCGGAGGAATAGCAGTGGACCCAACCACCGTAGAAGCGGTAACCAACTGGCTGCAGCCCACAACCGTGACCGAGATCCGGAGTTTTCTCGGATTGGCCAGATACTACCGCCGGTTCATCGAGAATTTTTCCAAGATCACCAAGCCTATGACTAGACTTTTGTAGAAGGAAGTGAAATTTGAATGGACCCCCCGACTGCGAAGAAAGCTTCCAGACCCTAAAGAAGAAGCTAGTATCAGCCCCTATTCTGACTCTGCCAGACATCCGGAAAGACTTCCACGTCTACTGTGATGCCTCTCGTCAAGGATTGGGATGCGTCTTAATGCAAGAAGGGAAGGTGATATCCTACGCCTCCCGGAAACTGAGACGACATGAGCTGAACTACCCCACCCACGACCTGGAACTAGCAGCCGTGGTTCATGCCTTGAAGATATGGAGACATTACCTTGTGGGGAACCGGTGTGAGGTCTTCACCGACCACAAGAGCCTCAAGTACATATTCACCCAACCAGATCTGAACCTCAGGCAAAGGAGATGGTTGGAACTGATTAAGGATTACGACTTGGGCATCCATTATCATCCAGGCAAAGCGAATGTGGTGGCAGACGCCCTTAGTCGAAAAGGGTACTGCAATGCCATCACGATTCAGGACCAAGCTCCTTTACTTTACAAGGAGATGGAAAGGCTAAACCTAGGGATCACCACTCGAGCGTACCTCACTGCCTTGGAGTCTCGGCCTGTCTTAATAGACCAGATCCGAGAAAAGCAGAAGGAAGACCCGGACATCCTGGAGATCCAGCAGAACATGAGGAAGGGTAAAGCCCCCGGATTTTCCGAGGACGAGCATGGTACCATCTGGTTCGGAAACCGAATATGCGTACCCAACCTACCCGAATTGAAGACCCTCATCCTTCAAGAAGCCCACGATACTCTATACTCCATCCATCCCGAGAGTACAAAGATGTATCAAGACCTGAAGGAAAAATATTGGTGGGTCAGCATGAAGAGGGAAATAGCTGAGTATGTGGCCAGGTGCGACACATGCCGACGAGTCAAGGCAGAGCATCAGAGGCCTGCCGGACTTCTTCAACCTCTCAAGGTCCCTGAATGGAAGTGGGAAGAGATAGGAATGGACTTCGTCATGGGACTGCCCAGGACCCAAGAAGGTCATGATTCTATCTAGGTGATCGTCGACCGACTCACCAAGGTAGCTCACTTCGTTCCGGTCAAAACAACTTACACCGTCGCCAAGTTGGCTGAGTTGTATATGACCCGGATCGTGTGCCTTCACGGAGTTCCTAAGAAGATTGTATCTGACCGCGGGAGTCAGTTTACCTCCAAGTTTTGGAAGAACCTTCAAGAGGAACTCGGCACCCGGCTGAACTTCAGCACCGCCTATCATCCACAAACTGACGGTCAAACCGAAAGGGTCAACCAGATACTGGAGGATATGCTTAGGGCTTGTGCTCTAGACTTTGGCGGAATGTGGGACAAGAACTTACCATATGCAGAGTTCTCCTACAACAACAGCTATTAAGCCAGCCTGCAAATGTCCCCGTTCGAAGCACTCTATGGACGTAAGTGCAGAACGTCGTTGCTCTGGGATCAAACCGGAGAGTCACAACTGTTTGGGACTGATCTATTAAGAGAAGCTGAAGAGAAGGTTAAGATCATAAGAGACCAATTGAGGGCAGCCCAATCCCGTCAGAAGAGCTATGCCGACAACCGTCGAAGAGACCTAGCCTTTGAGGAGGGCGATTATGTCTATCTCCGAGTCACTCCCCTCCGTGGCACTCAAAGGTTCAACATGAAAGGCAAGCTAGCACCCCGCTACGTCGGACCTTTCTAGATCCTCCGACGACAAGGAGAAGTGGCATATCAACTCGAACTGCCTCCATCCTTGGCAGGAGTTCACGATGTGTTCCACGTCTCTCAGCTGAAGAAGTGCCTCCGTGTACCCACCGAGCAAGCCGACCTTCAGCAGCTCAATGTCCAAGAAGACTTGACCTACATAGAGAAACCCATCAAGATCTTGGAAACCAAGGAAAGGGTAACCAGAAGCCGCGTTGTTCGTTTCTGCAAGGTTCAATGGAACAACCATCCCGCCGAAGAAGCCACTTGGGAAAAAGAAGACGAACTGAAAGCCCAATATCCCGAGTTATTCGAGTAGCGTTCCAATCTCGAGGACGAGATTCTTTGTAAGGGGGATAGGTTGTAACACCCCAAATTTTCAATACAATAAAAATATTATTAAATTCAATTTCCTGGAATATATATTTCTGAAAATACCTTAAATACCCTTTTATACCCAATTGAACTACAGCATAGAGTAGATGGCCAAATTAGGGGGTGAAACTTTTTGTATATGATCCTAAGACCAAGATATATTTTTGAGAATTTTTATAAATTTTTACCAACCTTGGAAGTAGCCCTAAGATTTTAATCTATTTCTTGGAATTATTTTTATTCAGAAATGCTTTAGAACAGTAACGAGCTCCCTCCCCTCCCTTCTCTCTCTCCCGGCCAGCCCAGCCCACTCCCTCCCGCGCGTGCCTTCTGACCTGTGGAGCCCACCCGTCAGTGACCACCTCTCCTCTCACGCGCGCACCCGACACCCCGGCCCCACCTGTCGGCGCCAACCGTTCCCTCTCGTGCCCGAGCTCGGCCCACCCGTCAGTCGCCACCCTCGCTCGTCCGCGCCCGCCGACTAGTGGCCCCCGCCTGTCAGCTTCGTCATCAACCTCGTGCCAGGCCCCCCTAATCCCGCCAGCGAGAACTTCGCCTCGGATCCGCCCGCCGGCTCCCCCTTCCGTTAAACCGAGGCTGGCCTTAACTTCCCCGAGGCCCACCGGTCAATTAAGCGCGTTAAGGCGCGCGTTTAAGTCCCTGGATCGCCTTCACGTGCATGGCCGCGCCTTCGCCAGTGAGTAAAGCCCTCCTCGGCTTTCCTTGCATGCGAGCCCCCTCCGACGTCCTATTTAACCCCCCCGGCCTCCGCCGCGTCCGACCCCCACGCCCACTCGCCTCGAGCACGATCAGAACGCCATCCACCCGGTTTTTAGCGCAACACCGCCGCCCGTTCACCAGCCGTCGATCGCCGTCGCCGGAGTACCCCTCCGTCCTCGTCGACCGCACCTCTACGACTGCAAGGACCGCCCCTACCTCGGCCACACCTTGCTGGCCAAGGAGATCGCCGGATCCCCACCGCCGTCGAGTACCCGAGAAGCCCTTCGCGTCTACCCTCGCCGCCGATCGCCGTCCGCCGCCCTTCATCGCCGTCGAAGGTACCGTCGTGACCGCCATGGCCTCCTCTTTCCATTTTTGCATAGAACTAGGGCCTAGCCCCCTCGTCGGCGCCGTCGCTGCCGCACCCGAACCCCGCCGTCGCCGGAGACGAAAGGGGGTACAACCCCCTAAGCGCGTGTCGCGCCGGATTTCATCCTGGCCGCACGATCGCGATCGGAGCGCTCTGATTAAAGCCCTACGGGATTTAATCTCCGCCCTTGATCCGGTCAAAGGGGTACCAGGCCATCTGGGCCGTTGATCGCTTTTAAAAGCCTTGACTCAATCTCGTGCGTCCACGTTATACCCTTTCGCGCGTTTTAATCTTGGTCGTCCATTATAACTTAAGCGCCCCGCCTCGTCTGCACACGTTGGATCTGGATCCAATGGTCCAGATCGACCCGGTGCACGCGCACAGTGCGCGGGTTCACCATGGGCCTGGCTCACCGTGGACCCGAGGGATTTAAAATTTGAAAATAAATTCCAGAAAAGGTTTAAAACTTGTAAAATTCATATCTGGCACATTTGAACTCTAAAAATTGTCATTCCAATTTCAGAAAATTCATAATATTATTCTCTACATGTTTAAGCAATAAAAACAGTAGGTTTACTTTGGACAATTCATGTTTATTTAAATGAACATTCAAATACCCTTAGGTTAAAAATGTAAATTTAAATTATTTAAAATCCAGTAAAGTTTGTATTTATTTATTTCCTGTTGATATGAACAAACCACTAAGTTTTCTATGGAACTTTCATTTTAAATTTATTAGAGAACTTAAAAATGAGAATAACCACTTTTAAAACCCTTTTTCAAAGGACAACGCTTCATTTTAATTTCTTTTAAAATTATCTATAAACTGAATTCCAGAACCCTAACAACCTGATTTATTTTTAATCAAACCAACTTAACCCTATGTGATTATTATGTGATGTTATATTGTTTGGTTGAATGTTGTATTCATTTTATTTTACTTTATTATATTAAAAAGACTACGACGCCGTCGAGGAGCCGGAGTACTTCCCCGAAGTCCCTCCCTCTCCCTTTGCTGAACAAGGCAAGTCACCAACACAATCTTTTGAGCATATTGAACCCATGTTTGATTAAACTATCGCTAAAACACATAGGTTATATGTGCATTAGTCAAATGAACCCTTACAATATATTTATTTAGGATCCCCCGACCTCGATGTGCAACCCAAGCCATGCTCTCTAGCCTAAACTCCTTGTCACCATATGATAAATGTTATTAGCTAGTGTCCAATGTATCGGCACGATCGCTATAGGATAAAAATGAGTCGTAGTACATGGTTTCACTATATGATCCCCATTGTTTCTTATCTATGGAAATTTTGTCGGTGTTGGAGTTGTGGTTGTGAGTGAATGCATGGTGGGTTCCGGGTGCAAGCTAGGGCATTGGTCGGTAGCACCCGGGGCACTATAAGGACCGGTCTGAGGGATCCGTTGCAATACACTTACGTACTAACCACAAGTCTAGTGGGTAAGTCCTAACTAAGGTATGGGTTGTTCCAAACCGAGGCCACCATTTGGAGATGGGTCAAGTTGCACCTGCGGGTGACTTGTACCAATGTGGCGCAAAAGGGGGTGCGACGTTAGCCGGGATGCGGCCCGGCGCGCCGGCGAAACCTAGAGCGGGTGGTTATCGCTTGGAACATTTCATGCCGAGGTTTTGGCATGAGTTCCCGTGGTATGGGTCATCTCATTTGGGATGAGTGCGTGCCTTGTGGGTACAGTAGTACAACTCTGATCAGAGTCTTAAATCTTTTCGAAAAGCCGAGCCCACGGTCAAGGGCGGGTTGCGTGACATCCCCCAGTTAGATTACCTTGGATATGTATGTGCATGATGGATGGACATGTAAGGACTATCGTGCGAGGAGGTAAAACGTACTCCTCGAGTTAGTTGATGTTGTTGATATTCATATTTACTTTTCTGCATGATCAAAATGTGATTACACTAAATGCAATAACTGAAACTGCACTTTTCTATAATGTTAGCCATTACCCTTCCTTGTTTATTATCCTGCATTACTACTTGCATTTGCGGTGGCTTGTTGAGTACTTTTTGTACTCATACCCGTTGGACCCCACAGAGGATGCTTACTATGAAGACGGTCTGGAGTAGCGACCCAGTCGAGAAGAAAGATCCTGAAGGAGATGTTCGTCATGCCGCTTTCTAATTATTTTTATTACTGTTTTTACTAAAACTTCGATGTAATAAATATGGTCTGTGTACCATGGATGTTGTCGTATGTACGTTGTCGCATGATGAACCTCTTGTATTATTGTTTTTCTTCTGAAATTCAATAATGTCTCGATTTGATAAATCGGGGCGCTACATGTGTTTATATAATAAACCTATCCAGCTCAAAAGACTTCGAGCATAACTTATATTTTTGTATATTTACATAAAATTTTTGAATAAGACGAATGGTCAAATATTGATATAAAAGTCAACAACATCATTTAAAAATGAATGGAGGGAGTACAAATCTAAACCATGCCAAATTGCAAAATATATTCTAATGTTTTCCTTGATTGGGCACAAAGCTATACCAGCACTTGCTAAAGTGGAATAATTCCAAAAGCAACAACCTAATAATAGAATAAATGATGATTCGTTGGATGATCCGACCAGTCAAGCTAATTACCACGTTTATACAGAAAACCCTTTAGTTTTTTTCCCTTTCTACCAACTAGTCTATCACTCTATTTTATGATCTATTTGGGGAGTTTGGATGATTCTTAGAATTAATTAGTCCGAATATCTAGTTGACTGATTAGAGTAGCCAATAATTTTAGTTACAACTAGTCTACTTAGCTAGTCTATTTAAAAGTAGCTAGCCACTCTCAGATTGTGTTAAAATTAAAATGTCCAAAACATCCATGGAGTAAACTGATGTTCTAATTAGTTCATATATATGTTGTTCAATTTTTAACAGATTGCAAGATTATTTTATAGTGTAAATACATATATTAAAATTTGTCTAGTAGTAAATTTAAAAAATCATTAGTGATATGGTGGATAATTTTTACTAACCTTTGATAGCATGATGTTAAGATAATCTCATAAAATTTAAAGAAACTAGGATGGGTGGTTCTCAAAGTATAATAACGAGGAGTAATCACATTTGAGGATTTTCAAATTTTAATATTTTTTTGAGAATTTCAAATATAATAAGCAGGTTCCTCAAGAACCTAAGCCTAAAGATAATCCCACCAACATCCTCGCCTCTAGCTCCGACCAACGTGGAAAGTCTGCACCCACATCCCTACCCTTCCATTTAAGTTGTGGAGGCGGTGTCGATGCGATTTGCCCATTACATCACATTCATGGTGTGGAGATTGGGGACTGGGACCTGGGAGGTCCTATTTTTAATCATCGAGTAGGTTCTCATAAAAAATTTAACTATTTGTTACTAATGACACATGTTCAATTGGCATCATATTCATTGCAATTAACCATTTTCCAGAAAACTAATTTACACCTCAGCGTCTATGTCAGGCCTTTGTCGGCACCCCCTCCCAACAAGCTAGAGCCAAAGCGGATGTGCACAGTAAGAGAGCGGAAGCATATGAAAAAAATTGACACTTTATATAAATCTCTAATAATATAAAGTGTGAATTTTGTTCAGATGCATCCCTCTACAGGCAGTGCATGAATAGTCGCTTTGTGCTCACCACGCAGCACACCGCCCCATAATATAAACACACCTCCCTTGTCCTCCCCACCTAACCAAGCGAGGTGGGACTAAATTGTAGCAAAGGACTTTCTCCACTCTCCCGTGACCCATCTCTTAAGACTTTGGATTATTTATCATTCTCTTCAAATGCTTTTTCTCAAATAACATTCTCTTCACTGACTTACTTTTTTGCTAGTTAAATCATGTGTATTTTGCATCTATGTCATTTTAGTCGATAAGCAACTAAATTATTATTCTTTAGTTGCACAACATAATAAAAGAGAAAAAATGACCAAGCTACCCTTATAACTTAACATCAATTTAAAACTCAAGCAAAATCATTGAGAACAAACACAAGCAAAATCATTTCAGCATCACTATGTGAGGTCCACATCTTGGTTTTCTTGATGAGACCGCTGCAGGAAGTTG